>VMDR010000102.1:304163-431379 GCA_007922815.1 Macrotus californicus | reverse complement strand
TAAGCAAACAACTAGAACAGGAACAGAATCACAGAAATGGAGATCACATGGAGGGTTATCAGGGGAGTGGGTGGGGAGAGAGGGTGAGAAGGTACAGGGAATGAGAAGCATAAATGGTAGATAGAAGATAGACAGGGGGAGGTTAAGAATAGTATAGGAAATGTAGAAGCCAAAGAACTCATATATATGACCCATGGACGTGAACTAAAGAGGGGGAGTGTGGGGGAAGGGGTGTGCAGGGAGGGGGGTGGGGGGAGGAGATGGGACAACTGTAATAGTATAATCAATAAAATATATTAAAAAAAATAAGATGATTACAATGCAGAGCTCCAGAATGTCTCCTTTAGTAAATTTCAACAAATTTATCTACCCCATATTTTTAATGTTTCCTTGATAAGTTTTCTTTCCCGTACCATGAGATTATTACATCACTGTCACAAGTGTATGTTCATGACAGTGTTTCCTATAAGTCAGCCGGGCAACTGCTCGGCGAGCTGCCTGCGGAGCAGCCCGGCACGGAGGAACAGACAGGAGCCACACACGGTAACTACGCTGTTCACTCAGAGTAGAGCATCAACACACATTACTACCCTACTCACACTCTAACCATCTGAGAGAATATAACACACATACACATACACACACACACACACACACACACACACACACACACACATAGCAATCAGTGGGGGACAGTGAAACTGAGTCCCAGAGTCTCAGTCTACAGGTTCGGGAAATAGCATGGTGGGTAAGGGAGCTGTCAGCGTCTTGCAAGGAAGGGTCTCTGGAGCCAGATGGGCAGTAGGGCAGGCGAAGTCCTCAGTCCAGCAGAGCATCCAGTGGCTGATGCCGAGGGAGGTGAGTGTGGCGTGGGGCAGCCCTCTGGGGTGTGGAGCTCAGCGGTCTCAGCAGTGGTCTGGAGCCTGCCTCAGTTATACCTGGAAAGTGGTGCCCTCCACCCTTCTGGGTGTCCTGATAAATGCCTTGGCGCCCCTGATGCCCAGTGGGGACTTTGCTCAGGAGCCTATCTGTGGGAGGTCCAGCCCTGCAGACAAGGCTGCTCTGACCACGAGTGCAGATATCTTGGGTGTGTCTCCTTGCCAGACGTGTCTGCTCTGACTTAGGTGGTCTCCCTCTTGAACCAAAGCATCACGGCTGCCTGGTGCCACTTGGTTGACGGGAGTGACTCCGTTTTGCTTTATACACTGTGTGCTGTCTTGACCGGACCACCACCATTTCATCGGTCCTGCTCTCCACGCTCACCTGTCCTCAAAGCCGGTCCTGCTCTACCCAACTAATGCTTACCTATCAGAGGGAACCACATCTACCAGCCTGTCTGCATCCACCCTTCTCCTGCCTTTGTTCGTGAAATGAAAACAGCAGCCTTCCTGTCAGCGATGAGTCTGTCCACTGGCGCTCGGTGCCGTCCTCCCACGAGGGCCTCGCTCTCTCAGCCCTCCCATCTCCCGCTCCATCAGCTCTTTCCACCGCAGCGTTGGCCCTGTTCCTTCCTCAAACCTCACTCTGTCCTAGCCTCATCATCGACCCTCTTCTTACTTGTGACTTAACCTTTGCAAACCCAGAGGGCACTTCTACGTCCCTCTTTTTTCACTGCGACCCAACATGAAACACTGCCCCTTCTTGGTGAGCGGAAGCTGGCTCCCTTGGGCTTCCTGGAGCTCAGGAGACGCTGCCTCTCAGGCTCCAGTTTGGTGATGCCGCACTGTAACTGGCAACTGGCCACGGTAGGAGTGCCGGCACCATGGAAATGGGCAAACACCTTCGATCAGATCTTTTTCCTGGTTATTTACCAGACAGCGTGGCTCCCCACACCCCCAAGCTCCTGTCACTCCCTCCTTCCCGACCTTGTCCGCCCTTCCAGGATCTCTTGTAAATGGTCCCTGTGTGTCCAAGTGCCCCATCGTTTTCCCTTGGGCTCTCGTTCCACTGTTGGGTGTTTGGTGTCAGCCACAGGTGTTCCTGGGGCTTTAAAGACTCTCAGAAGAATGATCTTAGGTCTGTGACCGAAGGGGAGCAGGTAGCAATCTGAAGGTGAATTCAATTAAATAGAAGATTGAATTCAATCAAGTGGCAAATAAGTAGTTTCCTTTTGAGAAGTTGCCCCTGGCTCACGCCACGCCCTGAAAGAGACCGAATGCCTAACCGTGGGGCAGACCCCAAGTGCCCGCGTGACCTCAGCTGCCCCGAATGAACTGAAGTCATTTGATCTACTAAGACGTAAAGTGGGCTGGCACAGAAGCCCTCCACGGGTGAGTGGGATCGGGCGCCCGCAGGTCCGGAGAGTGCCGGCTCTCTGTGCCTTGTCACACCTTCCTCTTGCTGTCACTCTTCCTCTGCCTGCCCCTGGAACCACACCTACGGCCCCTTGAAGAATTCCCTATGACCAATGGATTAGGGAAGAAAAATTTACATCTAGTTCACAAGCAGTTCGTGATGTGCTGGCCACACCTGGACGTGGGCTCCTCAGCGGGTAGTGGGGGCCGAGAGCGAGTGCAGGGAAACCCTCCGGGCAGGTGGGCCAGCTGCACAGAGCTAGTCTGACTCCGACTCGTGAGCAGTCACCGTGCTGGGGCTGGGTGACTACATCCCGGGCTGGGGCCCCTGCAGGAACAGCCTTAAGGCAGCTACGGTGTGGAATGCGTGCATTTTCACGCGTCGGGAATTACCTTAAATGCGTCATGGGCGAATTGAAGGCGTAGTTGCTTCCATAATTTCTGGATGGTTCCTTTAGGTTGTAGAATCTAGAGAAAGGCTGGGCGAAAGGCCAGGGGCTTGGGAGGAGCAAGACAAGGACAACTGGTGTTTGATTCAGCAACGAAGTTGCTTACGTCACTAACAGGTGATGTTCGCACATGCCCCTGTGCTGTTTGAGTTCCTCTGACTCCTCAGGTAAGTGGAAACACCGGCGAGCTTTCGTGCCGGAATTGCAAGTTTGCTGAAGCACTCTTGAGAATTAACTGTATTAATGTACTTTATCATCATCTGTAAATGGTGTGCTGGACGTCCTTTGTACCAGTAAAATTTATATAAACGTGTGCGTGCCCTTTTTCTTTGGAGAGCTGCTGGTTAAACTTTTACCAATACGCCAGTAAACAGAGGTGACAAACAGCTAGCCCAGGCTTCATGGGGACCTCTGACATAGTTGCTTTGACCTACACCGTGTCATTGAGAGCAAGAAACAAACAAAAAGGCAGAATAGTACGCCACTTTCATAAACTGTGAGATTCCACGTAAAACCCTGGAATTCCTAATTCTCGCAAAGGATCGGACCCGGCCCGCCCCATTCTACTCTCCTGTGGAGACACCCAGACAGAGCTGTGCTTCCGAGGCCCTTTCAGCTTGCTGCCAGACCCTCAGCCGAGCACCAAACGCCACCCCTCCCCCCATGTATGTGCCGTGGATTTTCTCGCTCCTCATTCATCCTCTGTCAGGGCAACCTGAACCACGGTTTTCGCCCAGAGAGCCGGGCAACCCCAAGCTGGATTTCTAACCACACTAACTCCCCTTTTCTATTGATTTAAGCCCCACTGACCCCCGATTACTTCTCACAAGAATCACTTAAATCCCATGTGAAAGGACTTTGAAACTATTAAAAGCCACCAAGTGGAAGAGATGCACCTTTGGATGTTCAGAATTTCTAACACCTGTTAATTTTATACCTTCTTAGTGAAAATCCATTGAAATCCAATGTTTCACACTTTCAGTGACGAATGACAGGAAACAGATTTATCACTAATCTTTGAAGCTACGTCCTTCTTGCCTTCCTTTGCTCTTTCCTTCCTGCCTTTTCCTGTGACTTTCACCCTCCCTGTCGGTGTAACGTCGGGAATGAGGCCATTACGTTTTCCTATTAAAATGCACTTTGGTCTTCGCTGTGGCCTAATTTAAACTCTGACGTTATGGACCCGTGCTAATTGGCCCAGATGGCCCACCTGCCACCGGTGAAGTGAATGTAGATGTTTCAGCATCCTTCAGTCACACCACGATGGATGTGACCTCCAGGCACCGACCCCAAGACACCCCCCTATTTCCTCATGAAACCATTTGTTCTGATAACGGTGCCTGAATGCAACGCGCTTCGATTTCCTCGCACTCCGGGTCTAGACCTTTCTCCCATAACTGCCATGGATTCTTTATATTCTAATGGTAAGTCGGGCCTCTGGGAGGAAAGCATTTCATTGTACAATGACAAGTCAGTTTCATTTAAAAAATATTGCCTTGGCCCCAAGCTGGTGTGGCTCAGTGGGTTGGGCATCATCCCGTGAACTGAAAGGTCGCTGGTTTGATCACTGGTTCGATCACTGGTCAGGGCACATGCCTGGGTGGCGGGGTTGGTCCTAGTCAGGGTGTGTGCCAGAGGCCACAGATTGATGTTTCTCTCTCACATCCATATGTCTCGCCCTCTCATTCTCCCTCCCTTCCTCTCTCTCAAATGAAAAATAAAACAGTTTTTAAACGTTGCCTCGGTCCCTTGTACCCACACACCTAGAACCACTGTGTGCTCACCATGTCGGAGGGCATGTTGCCTTCCCACGCATGAACTTCCGAGCAGACTGCACCCCCCAGATCCTTTCCATTGTCTATTGGTCGGATGAGCACTTCAGCCAAGGGGTGATGTCATCCATGACAGCGAGACTCCCGGGCTCACCCCGGTGTGGTTAAACGTGGCTCTAAAGGTGCTCACCCAAGTTCTGGTTCTGGTTCTGGGGCAGGGTAGAGGGAGGCAGAGAGGAGAGTGAGCGGAGAAACGGGAGGTGATAATGGGGTCAAGGGCAGGAGGAGGCAAAGAAACAGAAGGAAACGGAAGAGAAGGGCAAGACGAGAATGTTCCCAGGGTCCAGGAAAACCCGGAGGCACGTGCGATTGCTTCCGTGGCCCCGATTTTCACTCTGTTCCCCTCCTCGAACTCTGGTGCCCTCATTTGGCCCTAAGTCCCCACCCTACCCCAGCCTCCCCCCCAAATATGCTCACAAAACTCCCTTTTCTCAATGCATCTGCTCTTCGCAAGCTATTTGGAAAATGCCACTCTAAGAGAATCTCACGTTTTATGGTGCTCACAGTCCTGAAACCTCTGAAATCTGTCCTTCTCTGTGTAGGAGAAAGTTCCAGGCCCATCACTGAACACGGCAGAGCACAATGACGGCAGTGTTCTGAAGGGAGACACCTTTCCTGGGGGTCGCCCCCACGCCAAGCTCCACGGAGCCCCAGGGGCAGCAAGGACCTGGCCTCCAGCTGGCCCTCAGGACCCGAATCTGGACGGAGCCAAGCTGGGTTTTGGCTTCCTTCCATTTTGTTTTTTCAGAACAGCTGCCACGGTTGGGCGGGGAGTGGGGCAGGGAGGGCTGGCTGGCCACTTGCCTGTTCGGTTCTGCTGGGGTCTTGGGGAGGGGACACCGTGGGCCGGGGGCACCCATGACCTCATTCCCAGGTCCCATCTTCAAATCATCCCTCGGGGCCAAAGCGCCCGGCGGTCAGACAGCGACAAGGTTAGTAAATGAACGTGACCACGTAGCTTTTGTTGCTTAGAATGGGGAGGGCTTTAAAGTCAGAGAAGTAGGGGACATCGTCGGCAATGCTGGCCACACTCTCGACGCTGTACGACTTCAGGGACGATGCCCTGTTGAAAAGGGCCATGTCCAAGAACGCAACATACGTGCACCAGTGAGCGGCGGGCTTCCCTCGGGGCTCGCCACGCAGGAGCAAGCTCTGCTCCGTCACCGGGCGCTTGGCCTTGGTGCTGATGCGCAGCCTCTTCAGACCGCAGATGGCCAGGTAGTCCGTGGGGAGAGTGATCGCGCTGCACAGGGACAGCTTCAGGTCCTGCACCAGTGTGAAGTTCAGCAGGAGGCCCAGGGCGGAGGCGTCGGTGAACCAGACGGTCAGACGGCCACTGTCACTGGCTGGCTCCTCGGCCGAGGGCAGGGCAGTCCTGCAGCTGCACAGGAGGCTGGCCAGGCTGTAGTCACAGTCCCGGATGTCCGCGGGGCAGCTGCACTTCCGAATGCTGTTCTCCTTGGCGAAGATCAGTGTGCCGTTCTGCTGGCCCCGCGCCCAGCAGTCGAGTACAAGGGTGCCCAGGGTGCTGAGCAGAAGAAGGAGGCTGTGCCTGGAAGCTGGAGCCATTCCTGTCCCGGCAGGGCCAGGGTGCTCACGGTTCCCACGTCGGCCAGTTCACGGGGACGCACCTGGAAGAGAGCGTGCAGCTTTGTCACCGCTGTTAGAAAGGTCTGCACGTGGGAAAGGGCCCCGAACAGCCGCTGTCACACGTCACTGCTGCGGCTCTAGCAAAGGCAGGCGCCCAGGAGCAGGGACGCTGTTTTCGGGGTGCCCCTCAGTGGGCAGCGGTCAACCCCGTGAACTCAGCTCGCCCGATGCACAAAACTCCCCTCAATGTCTGCCGACGGCAAGGCTGACCCGCCAGCAAAGGTGGGAGGGGGCTGTCGGGGGAGAGGACCTGGAGCCTCCTGTCTGAGGGTAGGATGTGGGTGATTTCCCTGTGCACGTCCCCAAACACCCAGTCGCTGGTGCTGAGCCCCTGTCAGCCCCCCAGGCCCGCACACTCCCTCCCCCAACTCCGCATCTGACGTCCTGGAACTCCACTGACCAAGCCCTTCCTTGTAGGATTCAGCTGCCCGAGGGCAACCTGTTAACATAGCGTGAAGGCCAGCTCGTTAATGGTAACCCTTAATTTCTAACTAGACAAACATGCCCCGCATCCCATTAACCTGTTTATCGGCCCATTCACACTTCCCTGGCCTCCGGGAAAGGCAATGGGATGGTAGAGCACAGAAAGACTAGTCACACACCAGTTCATCACTGTGATCTCGACCCTCTGCTCCTTTCCTAGAGCAAATGTTATGAACTGGCTTTGTCACCTAATTTACTGCAGGGCTTGCTAAGCACGGCTGAGTGACCCTGATGAGGTGGGAAGGCACCGTTGGTTAAAGAGCCAGGTCGTGTCCACCTCAGAGCAACCCCCCCCCCCCCCCCCCCCCCCCCCCCCCGCAGCGCCTGGCGTGGCCTAGATGAGCAGTTTCCTTTTACGGTGTGACTGTAATAAGATCCACGTTGTGAAATAGGGCACCTGATACCCATTTTGCAAAAATCATTACATTTCCCCCGACTCAGCCGGTGGCTGCCGAGAGGCCCAACGATTCACCACGATTCAGTTCGTCTGTGTTCGTTGAGCCCTGCGGGTGTGGCGGGACACTTGGGCTGAAACCTCTGACCAGGACAGTCCAGAGCTAGGGACTGGGCCCTCAGGGAGGGTGGGGGAGGGACCTGGGAGGGTCAGTCTGGGGAGTTAAACATGGGTCCACGAGGACGGTGGCAGGAGGAAAGGGACCAGGCAACACTGAGGGCGCAACATGGGCCCAGGAGGTGGCAAGGCAACGAGAAACCCGGGGCAGTGGGGTGGAGGGTGGCAGGGGAGGTGGGGGCAGAGCTAAGAATGCCAGTCCAGTAGACAGACCGGCTGCACTGCAGGGCGTTAGAAATAAGCTCAGCCAAGAAAATCGGAACAGAAGGCAAGATGCCGGTTCTCACAGTGATCATAACATCGTTCAGTCACTCAACAAACACTTGCTGGGCGTTTACTAGCTGGCTGGCACCTTGCCGGCCCCAGGCATGCAGCCCAGAGTACAACAATGAGCCTACAGGGCAGGTGCTCTGAAGGACCTGACTCTGCTTCCAGAGCCTGGGGCAGGCCGGCCTGGCAGCAGGGCTCAGCATGGGCCACCGGCCAAGGCGGAGCAGAAGGGGCAAAGGTGAAATGACCTGAACCCTGCCCTCCAACGGCTCACGTGCAAACGAGGAAGACAAACTGAGAAAGACCCTGCGGAGCGCACCTACAGTTTCAGGAACACAGCGAAGAGATACAGAGCATTTGGAAGACACTTCCTCGTGTTTTGTGTACGTTTGGAAGTTGGCACAAGATTTTCTTAAAGGGTTTATGCATTGTTCACCTTGTGATAAGAGAAAGGCTTTGAGAAATGCGTGGACCAGACTTCTCCCTGAATGAGAGGCCTCACGGTTTCGGAATGAGGTGGCGACTACCCCACTTAGTGAGGCCCAGTGGACAGAGGATTAATTACAAGACAATTTTAGATGATCAGCCGTCCCCGATTCCACTGGAGGTTTCTAGGACTGCACGTCCCAGTAACCCTGTCATCTGGAACTGGGAGTGCTGCTGTCACCGCCATTGGCCTTGAAGTGCAGGGAGGGACGAGACTCAGTCTGCCACCCCAGAGCCCTGTTCTGGCAGGTGCTGACGTGGTTCCGGGGCACATGTGGACGAAGCAAAGGGGAAGGAAGGGGACAAGGACACTGATTTCCTGGTAGGAGAGGGGTTGGAGGCCCCTAAAGGGATTTACGAGCAAATTCCCAATCGTCGAGGGACTGGTTGGACTGCAGGGTCACCCCGCATCCTGGACACCGGGGAGCCCAGGGCCAGACTGGAGGCTAGAGGCAGGAAGCCTCGTGGAGGGCCCAGTGTGTGGCAGACAGCTCTGGTGACCACTCTGCTGGCCATGTCTCTCCTTCAGTGTCGCCATGAATTTCTGTTGGTGGGTTTGTTGGACATGGACTGTGGACACCCCCTTTCACCCCTGCCCTGTGCTGCATCCCTGCCTGGGTGTGGGGAGGGGACAGAGGAGGCAGGTCTGGACAGCGCAGCACACGGGGAAGCTGGCACGCTGAGGCAACGGCACACCCAGGCGGGTCAGCGGGTGTCACCACACAGGGGCCTCGGCTCCTCCCCCCAGAGCCACAGCCTGCCAACGTCCGTCCACGTTCGGGTTTTCCAAACTCTGGCCACCCTCGGCTAACCATGTAGGTACTTGTCCTTTTCTTTTTCCCACTCAGGAAACATCCGCCTGCTCGGCTACGACCTCCCCCGCGCAGTCTGCTGCACGCCCTCCAGTCATCGGTGGCATCGGGTGCAGGCTTGGCATCTCGTCAAGTTGCCATCTTAGTGACGTCATGTGGCACTGCGGTTATGGCTTCAGGCGTCTGTCCCCCTGGGGTGTGGCCCCTGGGGGGAGCTCTAACTGGGCCACGTCCTCAGTTTCCACTTTGGTGTTCCAGTTGCTGATATTTGAAGTTTGCCATAGCAGTCAGCCTCACACAGCAGGTGTTTCCATCTTGTGCAGTTTATAATGTTGACACCCTCTCCTCTCAAAAGGGCACGAGAAACACGTAGGGAACACTCGCGTGGTGCCAGGAAATGGCTAAAGTAGTGCATATCTCTGCCCTCCAGGAGCTGGGCATGGGCTCTGGGCACGGACTGCCGAGCCACTGGAGCGTTATGGGACAGGGTGACGGGTACGTGGCTGGGAGAGACACCGACCAGGCGCTGGGCAGAAGGAAGGGGTGAGCCCAGGTAAGGCTGCAGACAGAGGTCACTTGAGCAAAATCTCAGAGACTAGAGTGCCTTCTGTGTCCTGTGAGCCCATAAGCCTGGGAACGCAGGCAGGACCGGCTGTGTTGGGACCTTGCCCACCATGCTGAGGGGTTTGATCTCCAAACTCTTCTGATCTTCACCCCATCAATGAAAACTTTTAAAAAATCCTGGTTGGGTAGCTCAGTTGATTAGAGCATTGTTCTGATACACCAAGGGTGTGGGTCCGATCCCTGGTTGGGGCACATACAAGAATAAACCAATGAGCCCTGGCTGGTGTGGCTCAGTGGATAGGGTGCCAGCCTGTGAACCAAAGGGTCGCCGGTTAGATTCCCAGTCAGGGCACATGCCTGGGTTGCAGGCCAGGTCCCCAGCAGGGGGCGCACAAGAGGCAACCACACATTGATGTTTCTCTCCCTCACTTTCTCCCTCCCTCCCCCTCTCTAAAGATAAAGAAATTCAAATTAAAAAGAAGAATTAACCAATGAATTCATCAATAAATGGAACAACAAATCAACGTTTCTCTCCTTCTCTCTTTTTAAAAAAAAAAACAGTAAATAAAAATGCAAAAAACCCTCCCCAATAGATGTAATTTTTTATTGGTAATGGTATCACTACATACACCGTACATGCGTATTCTTTGCGCTGTAGACAACACACAGACTGTGAATTTTAAAATGTGAGGTAAGAAACTAAACCAAACATTTCAGAGTTTTCAGCCCCACCCCACTGGCTGGCCTTGCACACTCCCTCCGACGTGAGCACGCCCTCCGGAGGCCCCCGAAGGGGACAAAACGAGGTGCCACAGGTGTGCAAGCAGGGAGACCCCTTCAGGTCTGTGCTTGAGCAAGGCCCTTCAGGCACCAGGTGGGGACTGACTGACAGCAGTGTCGTCGAGAGAGGAATGTGCTTCCTCCCTCCCTGTTTGCTGACTCCTAACACCAGGCTCTCCAGGTACAGCTGCTTCCACCTCAGGAAGCCCTGAAGAGCAGAGAGGACCAGGAGAGCAGGATTTCCAAGGTGGGGCTGCGGACATGGGCCAGACACCTGCCTGAGCCCCAGGAGGAGCAGTGGTGGAGGGTGCAGGGGACCCCACGTGGGCCACCCTGGGACACGGCCATGGCCCCATGCTTAGCCTTACTGCACAGCTCCCTGGGCCTCCTCTCTTGAGGGCCTCCGCTCGGCCCCGCCAGCCTGGAGGAGGGCACAGGACCTGTGCTCAGAGCCAAGGGCCTCTTGGAGGGTTCGAGACACCGGCAGCAAAACCTGTCGCTAACGAGCCTAGTTATGGGCGCAATCCTGAGGTTGGGACAGGTTCTTCCCATCCACAGCGCCCCCTTGCTGTGCTTTCCTCTTCATTCCGTGGTCACACCCTTGTCCCCTCTTTCCAGACGCCTGGGGCTAAAAACCCACTCTCATTAGGGGCTCTCATATCATTTGGTTAAACCTTCCTACAAATTGAAAGAAACACAATCGCCCCCAAGGCTGTTTGCACCTCAAGCCCTCTGTCTACCTGTTCCTTGTTGGAGGGATGGCGAGCATTAAAAGGAATACGGGAGAGTGTGGGAAGGGCCCAGATGGAGTGGCCTCCTGTCCACGGCTGCGCATCACCCCCCTGTTCCACCCTGGCCCAGAAGGAGGCGGTGGCTGCCCTGTACCCCGTGGGTACGATGCCCCCAGGGACCCTGGGCGGAGGCTGGAGGGGTAGGAGATGTGGGGCCTTGAGCAGACCTTTGAGGAAAAGGAGCTTCATCATTTATAGAACTTCCAAATGCTAAGTCTAGTACCCACCTGGCAGCATACATGGTCGTTCCAACGTCATTGACTGCATTCTGCACGTGGCACATCCTCAGGACTGTTGTGTAACTACCAGTGTGGACTTTTCAGTCCCTTCGCCTCTTAAGTCTCACCTGGATTGTCACTCTGAGATTGATGACAGGAATGGACTAAAGTGCTCTGACCCGTGTAGACAAAGCACCGACTCAACAGCAGACACACTGTGTTTTGTGAGCGCTGACCTCAGCTGGGGCTAATGTCATCCCCTAACCTGCTTACTGGGTGCCGGCCCCCGTGCTGGTGGGTGCCGTGTGAGTCGAGTTTCCAATGGGGCCACGCCCTGGGCTTGTTGTGGACCACAGCTTCCCCAGTCCCTAGGCACACCTGTCCCACGGAGGCACCCTGTAAATATTTCCATTATCCAAATGAATCCCTACTCCCTTCCTTGGCTAAGTCAAAGATGCACATTACCAATCCTTACCTCCTCTTTCATATTCCCCCTCCCAGAACCGTGGAGTTTGTCATGTTGTCCAACAAGCAAGCAAAATTCACCGTCTTCTTCAGCGTGTCTCAGCGTGTGGTGCGCCCACGACAGAGGAAGAGCAGTGAGGTTTCGTGGGTGGGTGAGAGAGCGTGAGGAGTTTGCACTCAGCATCCTTGCCTTGCCCGGGAATCTCCGTGAAAGCCACTGGATGACACCTGGCAAAAGTCCTTGGGGGCACGTCAGCCTCCTGGAACGCTACCCATGAGCCTAGGCTAGGTTTGCCATTGACTCGGAATGTTCCTGGGACAGTCGTGGGGCACATGTGAGACACAGTCACTTGGAATGGGGACTGAGAGCCCCAGTGAGAGCCCCGGTCCCTGCCCCTCCTCTCCTCTCTCCAAGTGCCTTCCCGGGGCGTGAGGGACATGTGGGCAGAACTAGTGCGTGTCGATCTCACAGGCGTGTGTGAGCGGCACAGGCCGCTGCCCAGAGTGCTCTCTCGGGGGGGCGGTGGGAGAGCCCCACTGCCGACTTGCCCACATCAGACACTGATGTGCGTGGTTCTGCAAGACCAGCTCAACCCCGGGAGCCGCGCTGAGTACCAGGCCAGCGTTCTGAGTGTGAAGGTGCCAAAGAAAAGGAGTCAGAGGAGTCCCTCTGCTGGGAGACGAGAAGCAAACAAAACAGACGAGGCTGGTAGGCCTTCGCTCTCTGAGCTACGTGCTTCCAGCCCGACAAAAGGGATTCAGATGATCACTTACAGTTGTGCACTACCACAGCCCCCCCGAAGGACCTTGAACTATTCCCTCAAGACGTGAACCTTATGGTTCTTCCTTTCATCTGCATTCAACTCTTCCAATGATTACACTTTGGAAAAGTGGGAATTGAGTGGTAATCGGAAAATTGTTGTTTTCGTGACAGAGTGTCCCACGCCTCCTGGGAGCGAGGCGCATCATGACGCAGGTGGTGTGAGATGCTGGCCCGGACCCCGTGGCAAAGAGAAGGCGTCACATAGAGTCTACAGAGTTCTGGAAAAGGCACGGGCTCCAGGCAACAACAATGCATCTAGGTGGGCCTGAGGTCGGGACGAAGGCACCACACGCCTGCCAGATGCCACTAACAAACAGCAGTGTGGGTGTGTGGCGTGTGGAGCTCCGGGCTGGCGCCCCAGAATCTCCAAGAGTCTGAAACTCCCTGGAGCAGGAAGTGGACGGGAAAGCCTCCCTCCTGCCCTCACCGATGAGTCCCTGCCCATGACCGCGGTCACAGCAGAGCTCTGGTGGGTAAGCCAGGCAGCGCAGCGTGGGCTGAGTGAGCGCTGCCAAACACCATCCCGGCCCCACATCACATGAGTCCTTCAGGCCTTATGGCCACGGAAAAGATCCTGGCTGCCTCCTCTAGTGACCTGGGAGACCAGGCGTTCAGAGACGCTTGTCAAAGCTGTAAAGGAGAGGCACAGGGGATGGTGTGGGAGCAAGTCCTGGGGGTGGGGGGAGTGCTGTCTTCCACGTGCATTGTGTGTTGTATGTGTGGTCCCTGCGTGTTGCGTGTGTGGTGGCCCCCTACCCTGTGTCTAGGAGTGTTTTCTATGATTTCTCATGGTCTGAGAAACCACCTTCATGCCTTAAAGTGTCTTCAAGCCCCGCCTCTTTCCCAGAACTTTAATAGACTAGGGGCATGGATGATAGCTCTTTAAAAAAATTTTTATCCTCACTTGAGGACATTTTGTCATTGTTTTCAGAGAGAGAGAGAGAGAAAAAAACATCCATTGCTTATGCTCCATTCCACACACTCCCAGACCGAGGATCGAACCCCCAGCCCTTCAGTTAAGGAACAATGCCTCAACCCACTGAGCCACACCAGCCAGGGCTGGACGACAGTCCCTGCTGCCAGCCAGTTTTCCATGGGTCCATGAGAGCCCATCATGAGGGAAATTAGAAACAAGCTTTTCTAAGCAAGTCTGTGCCATCAGAGAGCCCAGAGCCTGTCTGCGTTAGGCTTCAGGCCACTCTTCCCACCAGCTCCCTGGAAGCACCTCCTCGGGTTCCCAGCGACTCCCACCTGCACTATGCAATGGGGGGGGAGGTTAATTCCCTAGTCTGGCTCCCCTTGACCTCTCCCCGGCGTCTGCCTGGCTGCCCACTCCTCCTTCCTGAGCAAAGACCTCCTGCCCTTTGGGGGGCACTGGGCGCTCCTGCTTTTCCTGCTGCATCGGCAGCTGCTCCTCCTGGTTTCTCGGCACCTCTGCTGTTCTTCCTTTCTCAGTCACGTGGTCCTGGCCGGGGGCGTGGCTCTCTTTTCCGGGTTTCACCCCGTCCCCTGGGGACTGCATGCTAACCCCCGGATTCCACTATCACCCCTGAGCCCCCCGCTCACATATCCAGCATCTCACTCAACGGCCCTGCCTGAGTACCTCACACACACCTCAACCTAACTCATCAAATACTCCACTCAGTTCCCAAGACAGGTGAGACCGCTGGGTGCTGAACAGATGCCACTGCATCAACTGCACTGCCCCCAGTCCCGGGCTCCCAAGGCCAAACTGGCCACACACTGAGAACACACAATGCTAAGGGCCAGTGTCCTTTCAGCTAAGAGATGGGGGGGAGGTGACAAAGCAAGTTGACAGTAGGCTGACATTAGGAACCCAGCCACACCTCGTTTTGTTCTGCCTCCCTCACTGGGCCCCACAGACGCTGCATTTTCATGAACTGAAGGCAAGACTGTCCCCCCCCCCCTCCCCACACGGAGATGGCAGGTATCCGGGCCACCAGCAGCGAGGATCCCAAGTCCCAATCTTCTCACTCGTGGGGGGTCTTGCCTTTGATTCCTTAAAAACAGTGTCTGTGAGGCTCGTTAATGAGGGCGTAGTAAAACAAGGTGTGCCTGTTATTAATTAAGGACAACACGTAATGAGTGCCGCTTCTGTGCCCTGCACGTTCAAAGTGCCGTCCATGTTTCACACCATGTCCTCAGTGCGAGAACGCTACAGGCAGGGCTTGTGATCTCGTTCCTGTGTCAGCAAACGGAGACACAGAGAGGTTAAGTGGCCTGCTCCAGGTCACAGAGCCGGGATACAGCCAAGGTCTGAGCCCAGACAGCCAAATATACTGTGGGGGGTCACGGTGAAAGTCACGGCGTCATTTCCCACACCGGGGCCATGTTCCTACTCCACTGGTGGTCCTGGCCTCGCATGCCAGGGCTGGACCCTGTGGCCTGGCACCGAAAGCGTGTGCGGAAACCTTGTGCTGCCTGAATAGGAAACAACAGGCACTGAGCGAGTTCTGAGGTTACACGTGAACATTTCAGGAGCAATTTTTAAAGAAGGAACGCTCATAAGTGAGGTTTAAAAAGGACAGCAGAGTTGAGTGCCACTTCGCTAAACGAGGCACGGAAGAAGGGACAAAGACGAACCTTAGAGTCAGCCACTGGGGCGTCCCCGGGAGCACGCAGCTAGGACACCTTTCACTGGGGAGTCCTTGTGAGACTTGTGAGCCCAGGGCCCAGCCCTGCAGGCTTTCCTTCGGCCTGTGCTGGGGCGGGTCAGGTCACTGGAGCTCAAACCCCAGCCCAGCTCAGCTGCCCCCTCGGCCACACAACCACGGTCCCCTGCTCTCTCCACTGGCCCTGACTTTTAAAAGCTAATGGTTAACCAGCTTTAAGCAGTAAAACTACTGATGTGGGAAAGAAACTTGGGAAATCCAAGCCAGCTGTTGAAAAGCACTCTTCCATAAATTATTGAAACTTTTTTCTCCCAGAAAATGCCTAATTTCTGTTAAATAAATTTTTAAAAACTTTTTTCAAATATATAGCATTATTTGGTCTAAAAACAGAAGTAAAAAACTTCCCAAAGGCCACTCTTTGCATGAAAAGAAATGTAAACAAGTGAGGTCTGATATCTGGGGTAGTTTTTGAAGACGAGTTTTTGTAAACATCACCGCGGACAACCCTTCTGACAGCGCAGCGCACACTCGCCGCTGAACCGCGGTTCCAAACCGCGGCTGCTAAGCAAGGAAATACACGCAGGACGGCGAGGGGACTACTGATTTTTACTAAAACATCCGCTTGCCTCTAAAGTATTTATCGTGGTTTTTTTTCACTTTTGAATAAAAGGACCCTTTTTTTAAAAAAAAGGTGACTGACCAATTGAAATGTTAATGAGCGCCCAGGCTCAGTTTCTTCCTGCCGCCCGCTCTGTAAGGGGCTAGGCCAGCAGCACGAGGGAACCAGGAGATGGAGACCGAGCGGAGCGACAGCACCGGCGGCCGTCCAGGTCTTGCTCGTGATCACAGCGAGGGAGGGGGAGACGGCGCGCGCGTCTGTCACTGAGCTGCTGCGCGCGTGGGTGCCGCTGCGCACTGCGGCCAGATTTGGAAACATCAGCCCGAGGGGGTCTGTCCGTGCAGGGGCGCGCGGCAAGACCCCTGCACGCGAGACGGAGAACCTCAGTCGAGAGCCACTCAGGGGGTCTCCGAGGGGTCCGCGGGGAAGGCCACCTGGGCCCGTGCGCCGGGTCCAAGACGCGCCAGTCCCCCGGGAGGGGGCTCCCGGACCGCCCGCCCCTTCCTGCAGCGCAGCAGGAACCCTGACGCCGCCGAGCCCCGTCCGCCCCGCCAGACCTGCTTCTCGGAGGGGAACGGAGGCTGCACCCACGCGTCGGAGCTGGAGGCGCGTCCTCCCCGCCCGCGCGCTTGCGGGGCTTGGCTGCGGCCGTTTCTATGGCGACCGGGAGGCCGCCGCCTGCCCGCCCTACCTGCCTTGTCCGCCCCTGGGCGGGGAGCACCTGCTGGAGTGCTAAGGTGGGGAGTTTCCACAGGGACCCAGGAGGCCGCGGCCACCGGCCCGGGAGCGGCCGACCGGAGCCGCACACTGAGTGGTTTGGGTGCGGGCGGGGCCTCCTGCACGCCTTCGCTCGCTCTGGCCTGGCGGAGCACCGCTGCCGGGCGTGAACGTCCTGCTGTGGTTGTTTAAAGAGAAAGCGAACTCGCCTTAACTCCGAAGACGTTGTCCTGGTCTGTCTGTCTGTCTGTCTGTGATTCACCTTTTCCAACCCTAAAAGCCGCAAAGCGAGTAGACAGGTAAAACGTGCGCTGTATACACATGAAGGAGTGAGGGCCCGCGGAAGAACAGGAGAAATCAGGGGGGCGGGGGCGGGGGTGTCACTCTTTACAAACGGTGGGACGCTAGAGCAAATGCTTTGCAAGAACCAGAGGCAGGGCTTCCCGTATTTGAAAGAGGAGAGCACCTTGCCAGGGGAATCGCTCATTTATTCTTCCTCCAGTGAACCGCCCCCCCACCGCCACGCACGGTGCCAGGAGCTTTCAGGGACAACACATCAATGCCATCGCTGTCTTCAGGCTGTCACAGTACCCTGTGGGCGATTGGCGGGGGGCGTGTGTTTGAAGGGGGTGAGTGTGTGGGAGCTGCCCAGAGGTAGGGTGGAGGGGAGACTGGAGGGGTCTTTATAGAGAGGCAGCTTGATTTGGGCTTCAAAAGACAGCCAGGACTGGAGCGGTGACCGGTGACCTACAGGGGAAAACAGTGCCTGGCTGAGTGACGCTGGCCCACAGAGCATGCCCCAGATAGTCCCGACACACGTCACCTGGCTTCTCAGGTCATTCGCGGGGTCAAGCACCTCAAGGAACTAAGTTGCTGGAGCAGAGGAAGTCTGGTGAGCGGACAGGCCTGTGCTGTTCCTTGGAAGCCAGTGAGCCACCGTCGGGGGCCCGGGGACTGGCCGCAGGGAGACTGCTCCTGCTGCCTGGCTCTGGCGACACACACAGAAATCCTGCCATAGGAGAACGGCAGGCCAGGCCCTGGGCTGAAATCCTGGCTCGCACAGCCTCCTTCTCAAACGTTAGTCAGACTTTCCGAGCTCCAGTCTCCTTACCGTGAAGTGGAGACAGCAACAGCTCTCCCTGGACGGCGGAGGGGGGTCCGAGAGATGAAGTTGGTGCTTAGGGGGCCCGAGGGCGGAGCCAAGCGGCTTTCCAGGCTTCGCAGCACAGCCGAGGCCCCGCAGCGCTGTGGCGGCTCCACCTGTGTTCCAAGGCCTTTGGCTCTTCTCTGCCTCGGCCAGGGAGCTCGGGAAGCTACAATTCTCAACTTGTAGAGTCCTCCGCTGCCGGCTCTGGGCATAATTTACATCTTACTGATCACGTCCCTGTGATTCAGTCCTGGGTCACCTGCAGAGAGGACCAGGGGCTTTGTCTGGGAGCTGCGTTCAGTGGGGAGAAGAGAGCCCTGGACATCTCCACTCCAGCCTGGGTCTCTGCAGATTTGCCTGGTCTGGGAGCTAACACCGTGGGGATGGCTTTCCGACTGGCTTGCTCCCTGGCGGTGGCAGCTGTGCCAGGATGTGGAGCTAGTGACTGTGGTGCCCCAGCGTACTGTTGGGGGAGGTGGCCTCTCACGCAGCAACTTCCTGATTGTGGAAGAGGCGGCAGCTCCCTCGAAGGCCCAAGTCTCTGGTGACTTTCTGAGACTTCCCCCGCCCCCCCCCCCGGAAAGTCTGCCTGGCCCTCCCAATGACCCATGAACCTCCTAAGAAACTCCTTGCTGTTGAACCAGCCGGAGTGGACTCCCTGGTCTGCAACCCACCAGAACCCTCAGTGACCTGTCGGTGACTCCTCCCGGCCAAGACAGCATGAGGGGAAGCTTGCTTGTTCCTGCCTGAACCCAGACACACAGACCAGAGCAGGACTGTGACGGAGCCTGGGGCCCTGAGGACACTGCTGAAGCCCACAGCAGCTGGGGACACCCCGGGGGCAGGGCAGAGACAACATCGCCTGCCCAGCTGTTTGACAACTAAGATAACCGGCAGAAAGCACCCGCCCCCCCCCCCCCCCCCCCCCCCGTGCGCAGAGGAGGCATGTGACAATGGTAGCTCCTGAAATGACCACTCTGCCCCGTCTCCGTCTACGGAGTCAGTGCCTGCCTCGCAGGAGGTCGTCAGGCTGCGGCGTGGGGCGCTGGGACAAAGGCAGGGTGGGTGGTGGCACGTTCCTCCCTGGAAGGTCGAAGGTCACACAAACAGCCGAGCCTCCGAGTGTGCCATGTTACACATTCACCCCGGTTTTAGCTCTCCCTCTCTCCACCAGCCTGAAGGCCACACTTCCGTTTGCTCTCTGTGTTAACTGGCTAATGTGGTTCAGCTGGGTCAGGAAGAAGGCGTTGGGCAGACTCACGGAACCACACCTTGGCCTCCCGTTTTGTGCCGCTGTGGAGTCCAAGGGCGCGGGTGGGTGTTTGTTCACTGTGAGCTCAAATTCCAGCCTTCCTTGATTAGTTTTGTATTCTTTCTCCTTCTCTTTAATCACAAGAGCCTTGGAGGCTCCTCATAGCACATTCAAATAGCACCCAGTATTGTAAGTAACAGCGGGAGATCTTCACTTACCTCTCCCACACCCCCTGCAGAAGTAATGTCCAAGCATGTCCACATGGAGGCGCTCTTGCCCTGTCTCTAAGCTTGACAACTGCTTTGGTCCTTAAAGGACAGGTGGGCTTCCTAAACTCTTTGACAGCCAGGGCCCGGCTCCCGCTGTCTCCAGCAGCTTCCCCCACGTGGTGTCCTCTGAAGTCTCTACTAGGACCCACCACCTCCAAATCTGCACCAGGGCCTCCAATACCAGCTATTCGACCTGGGCTACTCAGGGAACACCGCGCACCCCGTTTCCTTTCCAGCTCCTTCCGTGGCAACGCCAGCGTCGTGTTCCCCCGTTCCCAGCAGGATCCACACTGCCCCGGCCTCCCCGGGTAGCGCTGGGCCCTGGACCTTGTCGGCAGCGCCCGGCTCTGCCCCACCTCCAGCAGCCGCTGCTTCCTTCCCACTCTTCCTCCCACTCCTCCTGCCCACCGCACTCACAGAACACCTCTGCGCTCAGCGCCCGGGCTTCCCTCTGTCTGCCTGGACATGAGCCCACCGTCTGCCTGCTCAGCTCCCACTCTAAGGTGCAGGCAGCTGCGGAGAAAACGCAGAGCATCAATTGTTCATAATGCTCAGCTCATGCGGACCCTGGCCACGGCCATGGCCATGACCCCGGCCACAACGCTGGCCACCACCCTGCCACAACCCCGCCACCCCTGCTGGCTCTCCTCTCCTGCTGTGGAGCACTCACTCTCCCTGCCGCGTCCCCATCCCCCTTAGTGTGAGAGAGCCTTGCTGCTTCCTGGGAGGAGCCAGAGGCCCGGCCTAAGGTTTCTTACCAGCTGCTCACACCAGCAAACGTCTTCTTGGACAACAAACCTCTGGGGTCAGGAACCCTGTAGGCACCATCGCAGCCACACTGGTCTTTCACGCGGGTCATGCGTGTGGTGACCAGCTGTGCCGCAGGTCCTCCCTTAGCCTTTCTTGATTCTCTAGGCAGTCTCCCGCTCTGTATATTGCCTGACATGGCCTCCCCCTACATCACTGCTCACCGGCCATGGCGAGCCCCAAAGATCAGCCCGCCCTTGTGGAGATGAGCCCACTAGACGGCAGCGCTGCGAGGTAAGGCCAAAGGACCCCCACCCAGACTTACCAGGAAAGGAAGGAAGTTCTTGCAAAGGGCACATTACAGGTTTTTGTTTTTTTTGTTTTTCTAATGGAAGGAAACCAGCAAGTCCTCTAAGATAATTGGGAGAGGGTCTGAAGGTCAGGCTCATGGTTTGGAGGGAAGAGCTCATGCTACTGTTTCACCAGCCCCTCCTGGGCCCCTTGGTGAGGATTCCCAAGGCCCTCCTGGGACATCCCACTCCCGACACTGGGCAGTCTTCTTCCTTCTCCTCCTGCATGGCGCTCAGCCTCGGGTAGCTCTGCACTGCCCATGGTTTCAGTACATCCCCCGGCCGCTTCATCATTTCGGCTGCACAAGCCAAGATCTTTTCTCTCCTCGCCCAGCCCCATTGGTGGTTGTCCACGTCTAACTGGGCCTCGGAGCAGCTGCCCTGCTGGTCTGGTCAGAACGGTGGCCACAAGGGGGCAGGCTCCCCACAGAGCTGGGCCTTGAATAGCTGCTGCAGGGTTGGGGGTGGGGGCGCCGTCTTTCCGTCACTCTGGGCATCACATACTGTCTTGTGCCGTGGAACAGATTTTAAAGACTTGAGGCTTTCCATGATTTGTCCACAAGAGTTATTTTGTCAAGTTTCATTCTCTTAGAACCTGCCTGTGGTATATGAAACTGCTGGGTGTGCTGACGTCCCAGCTTAGTCTGGAATCCCCGGTGTTCCGGGCAGCAGGACTGGGCCTGACACATCCATCCACGGCCGTCAGCAGCTCCCACGCACGTCGCCGGACCTCTGTCAGGGCCAAAGGCAGAGACTCCTGCACCCCAGCCAGTGCCACCTCTTCCCACCGGACGCCAGCTCAGAAGTGGAACATCGATGCAACTAAACCTTTCATGCTGTGCGTACAGAGACATATCTCAGCGTCGCCACAGGAGAGGGTGGCTGGTCATTTAGAGAGTCACCACGGTTCGGGGCCTAATGTGCCTCTGAGGCACCAGAAACTCTGTTTTCTCAGTGCACTTGGACCTGATCATGTCTGAGGAGCTGGCTCATGCTGCCCAGCGTCTTAGGAGACTGATGTGTACACGTGGTGGGCGTTTTACAGCCGGGCTGGCGGTGAGGGGGCACAGCTGCTGTGGGACAGAAGGACTGAAGAGGAGGGGAACGGGCAGCTAACGGCGTGTGAACTCCGTGCAAAGAGCTTCGCTTCCAAAACACCTGTCCCAGAGGGAGGGGGCTCTCAGGAGAGCTGGCCCAGGTCTTTGAACAGCCAGCGCCACGGAAGGGGTGTGTTTGCATCCCCAGGCGGGGAGCCAGTGGTTAGGGAGGGGACAGGCTGGGCCTGGCCCCTGAGTCCCCACCGGGCCTGAGACTCGAGCTAGCCAAGCTGGGGTCTGCAGGCTGCCCCCTGAGGGCGGGGCTGGAGGCCCCCCTGTGGTGTGTTCCGGGCCACCAGGCAGCCGGAGCGGCAGGGCGTGGCGCGGAGGACCACGAGGGGGCACAATGAGGACTGGGGCTCCACCGCCCAACCGGGCGCCCGCACCGCGGGCGTGGAGGGACACAGCAGGGCCACTCTTCACCGCGTCTCGCGTTCCCAGTTCCTTTCGAGCGTCATCTAGCAAACACCCACGTTCTGACGTTTGCCAGACTGTCGGGACCATGAACACCCGCTCAGATCCTGCTTCAAACGTGCAGAGCTGGGCCTGCAGCTTTGTTGGCACCTCCCCCCGACCATGGGTTTCTGGCCAAGGGCTCCCCCTGCTGGCCACACTGGACTCTTACAGCCTCGGCCTCCGAACCCTGCTGTCCCAAAGGCTGACCCGGATTGACCCTGTTGGGTTAGAGGGACACACCCTGGCTGCCGCCCGTTTTGACGGTCGGCTCAAACTGTTGACCAAAATTTAGTATCTGTTGGCACTCTCCATGAAGCCATAAGAGATTAATTTTGGGTATGCCAGACTCTGCATGAAACCGGAAACAGCTTCTTGTGTTTGGGGGCAGTGTGGGGGGACCCAGCGGGTCAAGAGGATGACAAGAGAGGCCAGCTGCACCCCTGTTCCACACATCCTAATTCTGACTGATTCCTCCTCACCCGGGGCCTTCACATCTGCAGCGTGGTTGTCTCCCATAAACCCTTAACGTCCTCAGGGGAGGGAACTGCCAACCCTGGACATCTCCGGCCACTGAACCACCACATGTGCGACTTGCCTAAAATAGCGTTTTTGCAGACTCGTGGAATCCCCCTAGATTTAGGGGAAAAAGTGGTGCTATTTGGTTGGTTAGCAATGAATGTAGGGTCAGGATTCACAGTTTTTTGAAAATCAGTGCTTCAGCATTTTAAATACGTTGCAGAAACAGAAAATGCTGCAGATGGGTTTGATTGGTTGCTAACACCAGGATAAAAGTAATCCATTTTCTAATAAAAAGCATGGGATGATAGTCTAGTTACT
The DNA here is from genome assembly GCA_007922815.1 of Macrotus californicus. NCBI lineage: Eukaryota > Metazoa > Chordata > Mammalia > Chiroptera > Phyllostomidae > Macrotus > Macrotus californicus. Next base: position 408,767 of record VMDR010000102.1, on the reverse strand, counting down.
GCAGAAAAACTACACCCTGGGGGCAAAAACGCAAACTGTGATACCAGCATAACATGTGTCTTGTTTTGGCAGGTGAGTCATAACTTTGTACATGGGTTTTTTAATGTTTGAAAAACACGAAGTAAACTACAGAATTAAGGAACAAGTTTTTAAAACAAAGAAGTCATAAATATGTGTTGTGACAGATAGGCGTGAGAGAAGACCTTGCGACAAAGTCCCTGCTGTGTTTCTGACTGCTGTGGCGTCTCACGGAAATGCGCCTCCAAATACAGAAGGGGTACATCGTCCTGTCCGTGTTCTGGTTGTCGATTTTGTTCTTTTTTTAAAAATATATTTCATTATGCTATTACAGTTGTCCCATTTCCCCCTTTATTCCCCTCCGCCCTGCACACCCCCTCCCACCCGCATTCCCCTCAACTTAGTTCATGTCCATGGGTCATATATATAAGTTCTTCAGTTTCTACATTTCCTATACTATTCTTAACCTCCCCCTGTCTATCTTCTACTTATATTTATGCTACTTATTCCCTGTACCTATTCCCCATTTTCCCCACTCCCCATCCCTGCTGATAACCCTCCGTGTGATCTCCATGATTCTGTTCTTTTGATCCACTGATTTTTCGCTGGACCCACGCAGCATGTGGGCGCAGAGCAGAGAGAAAATAACACCCTCCCCATGGAGGCTCTTTGTGGGGTTGTTTAGGGGATAGGAAGGGGGTATACACAGACAAAATAATTTAATGAAATGATTATGAGAGTAATTTAACTCCTTTTCATATTTTGTGGGGTTTTTTTTAGTGGATCATGAACTCTTAATTTGTCCTTACTGTTTTTCTAATGCTTTTCTTCTTCTGTTGCCCTCCAATACTGAATATCCTTTTCTCCCTTAATTACTCAAATTCCTGAACTTTGTTAGGCATAGATCTCACAAATCAAGAATGCCATTTCCTCGTGCAACTTATAATAACAAGAAAAAGCTAAAAAGGCCTGACAAGTGGTAGGCGGCGTTGCAGACTCTGCATGCGTGCTGCTCCTGCAGTCCTCTCAGCGGCCCTCGGAGGCAGGCGCTGTCCCCGTCCCTGCTTTGCAGAAGTGGGGACAGCAGAGCAGGCAGTGACTTGTCCACGCTCCCACAGCCGGTGAGTCCTGCAGCCGGGCCTGGAACCCAGGCGGCCTGGGCCAGAGCCCTGCCCCACTCTGAAGTTATAAAGACTTTTAAAATACTTTCTTCAGAATGACTTTAAGTTCGATTGTTTACATCTGAGTTTTTAGTCTGCAGTTAATTCTGAGCATGATGTACCTCTCTACAATTTTCCCGGTTGTCCGCCCGCCCTGTGCCAGGTACCAGAGTGCCTCTCCTGGCTTAAGTTTCAGTAAAAGCGCTCTCCCACCTCACCGTTTCAGTTACTCCAGACCCACACCCTTCTCCGAAGATTTTAGATTCAGCTTTTCCCATTTCCCAGAAATCCCTCTAAGGATTTTTAAAAATATTTTAAAATTTATTTTACAGAGGGGAAGGGAGGGAGAAGGAGAGGGAGAGAAACATCAGTGTGCAGTTGCCTCTAATGCGCCCCCTACTGGGACCTGTCCCAGAGCAACTCAGGCATGTGCTCTGCCGGGGAATCGAACTGGCGACCCTTTGGTTTGCAGGCCGATGCTCAATCCACTGAGCCACACCAGCCAGGGCTTGTATGGATTTTTTTTTTTTTTTAAATCAGGTTGCAATAGCTCTGTAGAAAAATTTGGAGAGAATTTGCATCTTGCAACAGCAACTTTTTCTGTCTGTGAATAAGGAATATACCTCCATTACTTGAATATTCTTTATGTCTTGTAACAGACTTTGAGAAAATGTTACATAACAGTCTCGCACGTCTTTCGTTAGATTGATTAAGCAAAGTTTCATTGAAGGAAGGCATCCTGGCAACGGAGTCCACACACCTTGAGTGTGCATGAACTCTGTGAGTTCCCAGGATGGGCACGCTTCTGTGACCGGCACTCAGCCACGGCCTGAGCTGACCCGCAGCCCCAGAGTCCCCTCCCACCTGTGCCCTCCGCTGACTGTCACCATTCCGACAGTTAACACCCTCGTCAATTCTGCCAGCTTGGGGACTTTGTAGGTAGGGAAACATTTAAAAAAAAAATATTCTTCCTGCTTCTTGTGGTCCAGCTAATGGTAAGGCCCATTCATTTGAATAGTTATAGACGATTCATTTTCACTAACTGCTATATATTATTTCACAATTTACCCATGCTACTCTTGGTGGGCATTTGGGTTTTGTCCAGTTGTTTTTAATTAATCCTCACTGGAGGATTTTTTTTTTTATTGATTTTGAGAGAGAAAGAAAGAGACATAGAGAGAGACAGAGAGAGATTGGTTTTCTCTTGCATGTACCCCACCTGGGGATTGGACCCGCAACCTGGGCATGTGCCCTGACCAGGGAATCAAACCCACAACCCTTTGGTGTAAGGACAGCGCTGCAGCCAACTGAGCTGCCCAGCCCGGGCTATGTTCGGTTTTGGATTATTACAGATAGCGAGGCCAGGAACATTGTTATGAGTGTCTTGGGGTGAACACACGCATACACTTCTGTAGAACACATGCCTAGGCGTGGAGTTGCTGGGACGGAGGACCCACGTGCTTCAGCTTCAGTAGATCTCAGCAAACAGCTTTCTGACACCGTCGGGCACTTTCCACTCCCATCAGGAGTTTTTGAAGTTTCGGGGTTTTCCTCGCCCTTGCCTGCACTTGGGAGTGTCTCATTCACGTCAGTCATTCTGGTGGCTGTATAATGGTATAGAACTTGGTCTGAGCTGACATTTTCTTGGTAAGTATTTGACAGATATCTTCTATGTGAAGTAACCTGATGGCCGATAATGTTGCCCATTTTTCTGTTGGGTTGTCTGGCTTTTTAAAACACCACTTTGAAGGAGATCTTTATATAATCTAGCTATGAGTCCTTCACCGATGGATGGATTTCAAACATTCCCCCACTCTGCGCCTTACCTCTTCATTCTAACTCACGTCTCTTGATGGACAAAACGTCTTCATTAACAGGTGTTCTAGCTTATTTGCTTTTTCCTTTACTATCATCACACACGTGTCAGCTCAACAAATCTTCACCTGCTTCAGTGTTGAGGAACTCTTCTCCTATGATTTACTCCAAAAGCTCTATCGTTTTACGGCGTTCCTTCATGCGAAATTATCAATGTCCAAGCTAAAAACCGGCAGTTTAGTGTTTAACGTATTTCACTCACCGTCAATCTGGAACCTGTCTCCATGTTCGGTGCAAGGCCGGTGAGAGCCTTCTTCCATTCACCTTGGTCAGGGTCAGCTCTTCACGAGCCAGATGGGGGTGGACGCGGGGGTGTCGTCCCTGGTCACCGTCTGTCGCGTTGGGCCATCGGTCAGACGCCTGTGCTGGCTCTGTACTGTCTCCGTGCCCCCGCCTTCCTTGTACATCCCTCACAGTCAGGTCCCCGCTCGTTCTTCTCATGATTACTGTATCCTGCTTTCCAATGATGGCTTTTTGTATTTCGATGTGCTTTTACATGATACCTTCGAGTTCAGGACTGCTCTGTTTTCTTGGCAAGCTGGGTTTTATGTCAGAATGGTACGTGCCCTCTTCATTGTTGTTTTGTCTGTAACCAATAGGCTATCCTAGGTCTTTTAATTTATATATTTTTCCGGTGTATTTTTAATCCATCGTTTTCCTTTGACTATTGCCTTATCCATGTGTTTTGGATTTATCTTTTGTCAGTAGTATGGCTAAATTTTTAACCTAATTTGTTTTAATGTGAGAATTTAATACAAAGATATTAATTTAGTATTCATGTATTTAGATTTGTTTGTATTGCTTTGCTCCACAAGCGATTTTTTAATCCCAATCACCTCGTCTGTTTTCATTTCCAACTTTCTAGGGTGTGCTCGGCCATGCCTGCAGGCACAGCTGGCCACACCCATCAGTCACGAGTGACTGTCACACTCCGGGAGGCTTCCCTCCACATGGTGAGTTATTAGTGCACCTCTGGGTGGACAGGGACTTCCTGGCAGCATATTTCCAAACCCAGCTCCCTGAACCAGAAGCCCACGCCAGGAAGGCTGGCGGACATGAGGCCTAAGGAAGCTGAGCCTGAGGCTGGCGAAGGTGAAGCTTCAGACAAAAGCGTCACAACAGAACGAAGCGCTGTTGGTGACGAGGGAGCAGCAAACAAATCATGAGCTAAACCCAGCTCTGTTCCTATCTAGCTCGGGTCCCGGGTCATTTCCACAGGACAGTGGTGCTCAGTTACGTTTTCTTCAATTCTCCAAAGTACAACTTTGAAGATAGAAGATGAACACTTTTCCCAGGGAAGTTTCAAAGTGACTCAGCCTGAAAGGGAGATGGCGCTGTGACTGTTCTTTGCGCAGGGACAGCCTTGCACGAAGGGGACTTGCCTCATCCTGCACTAGGTGGCGGAGTTCCCCTGCAAACCGGACCCACCTCCCGGGAGGGGCTGAGCCTCTCCAGAGCTTTCTGGACTTCAGAAGCTGAGTGAGGGGCAGGACAAGCTCCTGCTCACGGTGGGAGGAGCGGATGCCCCATCCCCGAAGCCTGTGACTCAGTCTGTGCCTGGGAAGGGTGGGGGGTGGTGAGGGAGAGAGGAGCAGGTAGCGCTGGGCCTGGCTCAGGATGCAGAGCAGCCCCGAGGGTCCTTATTCTCAGTCTCTGCCGCCATCGCTGGGACTGGGACTGAGTGCCAGGCAGGGTGGCTTTCCGTCTCTGTGTGACTCAGCTGGGGGTCACGTCGCCTGGCTAGATACTTGCTTTGCTCTGTCATCCTTATTTAACATGTTTCTTTCCAGAACATTTCTTGTAGTATTGCTGCTTTTCACCAATAGATATTTAGGGAGATAATTCCATGTTCAAAAAACTGGCAGCACTCGGTAGGTACTGAGGAGGCACTCTTGTCCCGTCGTTCGGTCAGGTGGGGTCGTCAGAAATGGCACAACCAGCCGCCCATCCAAGGTACAGCCCATCACTTCATCATCTCCATCATCCCCCGGGAGGTTGGCTGTATCTCCAGAAAAGTGCAGGCACTGGATTCAGACCTGAGCTCGACCCACTCTGCCCTCAGCTTCGGGGGCAGTCACAGCTCCCGAACCTCGGTGTCACTTCCCAGAGCAGGGCTATGTAACAGTGACCTCTCCTCAGGAGAGGCTGGCGAGCTGCTTGAGGCAACCTCAGTTAAAGGGCTGGCACGAGGCTCGGCATGCGCCCAGTAGGTCCAGAATAAAACGCCCCAGGACATGCCCCTCTGGGCTCCCAGGGGGCTCAGCCTGGCTCCTGTGACCTCCGGGACGCCAGACGACTTCCCCAAACCTCAGCACTTTGTCTGTGGAGTGAGCCCGTAGGCTCCATCAGGATGGGGACCAGGAACGTGCTGCGTGACTGACACGGCACTCCACGAATGTTCCCTTCCAACACAGTCTTCAAGTCACCATATGAGCACCATATGAAGACACTGAGGCTCAGGGACACTGAGGCGAAGTCACAAAGCTGGGATGCAGCCCAAACGCGGGGATGACAATGCCACCCTCAAACACTGAGATTCAAATGTTGTCATTTGAACCCCAGACTCCAAGACTCTATGTTGTAGCACCAGCAGTCACATGTCACGATTATAACGCCGCATGCAAACACGAACACGCAAATACCGCAATGGTAGCACCACACTCGGGCCTCATACCATCACCCTAATACTCCCCATTGCACTTGGAACCCTGTCATCAGAGCTTCGTCGTGGCTGTCCCTCTGTCTGTGCACATCAGTCTCTTGCCACCAGGACTGACGTTCCTCATGGACACAGGCTGCCAAGCACAGTGGCCGGGCCCAGATGCCCCAAGTGGACCAGCTTCCCCTGTCTGCCTGCTGCCGCCATTGACCTGAGGCAGGACAGTCCATGCGTCTCTCTGGGGACTTCCCTGCTCACCCCATTCCCTAATGTCCCAGCCACGTCGGGGCAGCACCGCCAGACTCCCAAGTGCGCCCTCTGTTCTGGGATGGTTTCCCGTTCTCGATTCCTCGGGCTCATTGGTTCCTTTCAGAGTAGCAACTACGTTTTAGCAGGTGCTCGTAACGCTGAATAACTCCTACAAATTAATGCATCTGCAGAAGCGTAGCCCCAGGCCTCAGTGTCCTGCAGGTAGAACGCAGGATCCAGAGTCTGTCCCTCGTCTCCTTCACCAGGCCGCAGCGACACTGCAGAGAAGGACCGCAGGCGCGGGTTGGGCTCCGGACCTGGCGAAGCCCTCGTGGGCGGATGGCGCATTTCAGGAAGGAGGAAGAAACCTGGGTTCGTGGGTTCTGAGAGCTCGTGGGCCGCAGAACCCTGTGGTCACCCTCGTCCACAGGGGTGTCTCGAAGCTCAAAGAGGCCTCTCTGAACGATGTGGCCCCTTTCTCCCTACCTTGGCAAGTCTGCATCCTTTGAAGAATGGTCTTCATGCTGCTTGAGAGCTCATTTGGCGACAACGGGCAAGCAGTCACGCGCAAGGGGGTTTATTTTCCGCAAGGGAGCACAGGAAGACGCTCAGGCCTCGTCGGCCGGCCGACAGCTCGCATGGCCGCCAGTCACGCGATTACAACGCACCTTCACATGGAAACTCGCGGGCTGTGAGGCCTCGGCACGGGGCTGCGTCGGCGACAGCCGGTTACGCCGTGCGCTGGTTCAGCCCTTCCGAGAGTCAGGGAGGGACTCGGGCCCAACGTCACAGAAATGTCCACGTTCATGGTCCAGTAATCAGACCTCTGGGAGCGTCTCTTAAGCGATGGATTCGAAAGGGGTCGAGCGCGGTGTCTGAACACGTTGGCGACAACCTTCATTTGTAGTTGGGACGTTAGGAAACAAGCCAATAGTAGCAGCCCCTTGCATGGGCACTGCGGCTCAAAAACAGCTTTCACGCGCACACGTCATGTCCTCTGACCTTCTGGTGGCTCCGGGGGGCGGGGGCCGTCGCAGCCCCCCTCCTGAGGTGGGGAGACACGCACTCAGAGCAGTGAAGGCACACCGACCCCGGGCAGACCCCGCAGGCCTGCCTCCTGCTGAGTAAAGGCTGACTCTGTGATGAAATAATACGCAGCCATGAAAATAAAGATAGTAAAAACATCTCGGCCGGCCAACACCAAAGTCCAAAACTCCCACCTTTGCTGTGATTGCCGCAGAGAGCTAGGTGGTCGCAGCAGTTAAGGACGGGCCGGACGGGGACACAGGTCAGGTCGTCCTGAGCGTTTCTTCTGTTTTAGCGCCACTGTGTTTCCAAATTCCTGTTTCTAGGAGCCATCTGGCACCCTCTCGCTCTTTAGTAGAATCATAACGTTTTAGGAAAAATAAATTGGTATAAAATAGTCCCATGGGCTGTACTTTCTGGGAGAACTCTAAATAACAAAGTGCTTGGGAGAAAAAAACCCCAAAACAAAACAAGGCTTTCCATGGAATTATAGGTCCACAGAGGGACAAAGGCTGGGCAAGTGCTGGTGGCAGGGGCTGGTGGCCGTCGCACGTCCCACGTCCTGGCTGTTTCATCTCAAGGACACTTGTGAAGCGGGCCTTGTGTGCGGCATGGGGAAGGGTACCTCCTGGGCTCACAGCAGAGGGCTGGGCTCCCCAGCGGCCTTGGGCTGGGGGGCTGGAGGTGCCACCATTGTCCCAGCCCGGGATTAAATGCCAGATTAGAGAGGGAACGTTCTGTCCACCCTCCCCTGCCCATCAGCCCCATTCACAGGGCTCCTTCCCACACATATCCACGGGGGTGCCTTCCATTCGTCACCCTCACCGTGGACGTGGCCACCCAGACAAAGGGGCATCGGGAGGTTAATTAAAGCCAGGTAATGAGAGGAAGTGAAGACAACCCTTCAAAAATGCCACAGGGCTCAGGGGCAGAGACCTACAGCATGAAGGCCACTCCCTGGTGGCCTGGTCCACTCTCACCCCGCCTGTGGCCGGCACAAGGTCCTGTCCCTGTGCTGATGGACGGTCGGGCAGACAAGCTCACTGGGTTTTGCTGGACGTCTCAGTCTGGCTAGTTTCCTACTTCCCCCGATCAGCTGTGTCTGGCGGCATCGTGGGCAGCCCCGTCATGGAACTGACGTGGGTGTTGATGTCTCTTGCATCGAGGGCGTGCCTTTTCAGGAGCGTCCACATGGGGTCCCCTGGGCCACCGTCAGACTGAGCGAGGTCTTGGGGTGAACATAAGGGTCCCTCAGTCCAGCAACTGGGTCACCGACGGGACTGCTGAGAGGCCGGGGCAGAGCCTTGTGCACAGACTGTCTGGGCTCAGCTTTGTGACCCCTTGACTCACGTCAGAGTTCAGCGAAGTGTTCCTGTGCCTGTTTTGCCCTTTAATTTGCTTTTTTAAGCGAACATTTTTGTCTAATGCTTTCAAAATAGGAGGCATTGAGTAAATACTTGGGGCAGGTTCAATAAATGAGTGACTCAGGGAGTCAGGGCATGAATTCTCATGCCAAATGGCCTGGATGCTGTCACTACGTGTGTGACCTTCATGTCCTCAGAGATGATGATGGTGATGATGATGATGATATGATGATAGCACTTTACTCACAGGGCTGTTCTGAGTCTTGAAAGAATTAATGTATACAAAGCTGTTGGGTTAACATCGGTCACAGAACACGTGCTGTGTACGTGTGAGCTACAACTGTTATCATTACCTGCTTTAGCGAATCAATTCTGGAGGTAATAGTAATGTGCCCCCCCTAAAGTGTGAGAGAGAACAGGAGTGCTAGAACGGAGACAGGTGACACTGAGCATTTCTCTGTATTGTACGTCCTGAGGTATGCCCCTGAAAGAAAGCACTGGCACATTGAATTCAGGAGTTTATTAAAATGCAAAAACCCTAGGCATGCAAGGATAGCTTGATATCATAAAATCTGATATCTGATATTACTTAGGTCATAGGATAAAAACCTCATAATTATACTTTTGGCAGCCAAAAGAACTTTTATGAAAATTTAATAGCCTTTTTTATTTTTATTTTTAAAGTTTTAGTTAGGAATAGACCATGGACACAATGAATTCACATACAGATACCTGTACCCATATTAATTGAAAAACTGTCACCATGCTTAACGGTAAAATGGTTAAAGCATTTTTTCCATTACCTAAAATAAGACAATGTTGACCACTATGGAAACTATTATTTACTATTATTCTGGAAGTGCAATTAGACAAGAGAAACCAAAACGATATAAATATGGGGAATGAATTACTTGCAGAAGATATTATTATGTATCTCAAAAATGCATAAAACTTCATTGAAAAGCTATTAGAAACAACAAGAAGACTAAACAAACCCCTGGTTACAGACTCAGCTATACAAACATTGTAACATTATAGGTTTCTTGTAAGTAAGCACAGCGGGAGGAACCTGATTACTTCCGGTCTGACCGGCTACCTCTGCAAAGCAGGCCTGTGGCCAGCCATCCGGCGTGCCTCTCTGCGGGGGGAACCGAAGTGGTGGCTTGCACAATCAAGTCTCCACTCTTGGTTGCTCCTGGTCCCCTGCGGGCAGGAGCTCAGTTTGCCTCTTAGATGCGTGCTGTGTGCTGGTAGTCCCATCAGCTCTTTGCAGTTGCCCAAACACAGGGCCCCATCACAGTTCTAGGGGGACAGAAAGACCAGGCCCGGAGAAGCAGAGTTCACGTGGCTTCATGCATCTGTTAGCCGGGCTTAGACACCCATCCCTGAAGTACGGGTGTTTCATGCACTGTTTGCCGGAAACAGTCACAGGTTTGATCAGTTTTCTACAGCACTGGACCTCCCGTGTCCACGGGAAAAGAAGATGCTCCATCATTGTCTGAACAGCACAACCAACATCGAGCGCAGTCAAACCCAATAGAACGCTATTTCTCAGGCCATTAAACTTATACATGAACCCCGAGCACCGAGAATGGCGCCCTTTCTGGTCTTCAGCCATCAGGCCTGACTTTGTTTGTATCACTTTCCCGTGGTCAGCTCTAGGTTGAGGTTCACTTTCCCTCCAAAACGTGTTCTCAGTGCTGAGGCTCTTTTAACAACATTTTGGAAGCTACGTGATTTATTCTTATTTATTCCCTGCTGTCAAATGCACCTTTTTCAAAGATGAGTTGCCCTTTTCACATGTTAACTAGTCAGGGACTGTGGAACATGGTGAATCCCAAACCCTAACACCACACGCATGCGTGCCCCTGCATCAGGAGATCCTACCTATTAGTTCTCCGCAGAAAAACCAGAGATGCCTGTACACGTTTGTACAAAAGTTTTATTTTAAAATGCTAATCATTTCAAAAAGCCCTACAGATTTATTTTTAAAATCAGCTTGAAGCATCCTGACTATTTAATATCATTTTGACGAGAGACACTAGATAAACACGTAAGAGGCAAAAATAATGATAGAATATGATCCCATTCAGCTTGTGCTTCGAAGGGAAGGGAGACCTAACTTGACCCTAAAAAAGTCCTTCACAGAAGGCGAATCCGACATAAACCTCAACGTTTCTTAGGAACATTGACTTAGAGTCATTCATTAGTCTCTCTCTAAAAAGATCGTTCCATTGCAGGAGCCACAAAAATTCCTTCAAAGACAAGCTCCTTTACTACAGCCAAAAGGATTCAATTTAGAAAAATTAAAAATACGTACATGTATTCAAGAGTCTATCCAATGTCTTTGAGAAAACTTTTCTGGAAGATAGATCTTTGCTTCTCTAATGTCTACCTCTGCCTCCTCCATTGGGTTTGTGATCGACTTTGAAACACGTGACAAAAATATACATATACTAAAAGTACTTAACATTCCTATGTTACATTTTGAATTTCCTTCATTCATTCATTCAACAGATGTGAACTGAAAATTCCCTGCATGCCAGAGTGGTGACCAGAGCAGTGTCCCCGAGGAGTTTACGTTCCGATGGTGGTGGAGACAGGGAACTGTGACTTTTAGAACACGTTTGATGTCTCTCAGGTACTGACTTTGTCGTAAGGTAAACAAAGAAAGCTCGGGTCGAGCCCGTGGGTGGCTGATCTTCGTCCTCCTGGGCAGTAGGCAGGTCCTGTCCCTTGATCATCGGCCCCCTGGGCGTCCTCTAATGATGCTGTTACCGCCCTCGCTGCCGCGGCGCAGAAACAGAAAGGATAGAGAAAGCCCTTTCCAGCCACTGGTCCGCCCAATGAGTCCTTGGGTGGGAGGCCGGCTGTTGGGACTCATCGGCCATTTCCTGCCATTGGTTGTGTGGGCAGGACACGGCTGGAGCATCCTGACAGCTCGCCTCCCACCGGGAAGAGCATTGGCCACCATGTCCCGGGTGCCCACCCTCGATTCGCATCTCTCACTCTGCCTCTGGACTCCGTCTATCCCGGGTCCAGGGGGGCATTAACCCTTCCTCCCAGGGTCAGGTTAGTGGGAGAGCCCGAAGAAGTGCTCAGCAGAACCAGGACCAGAACCCGTGTCACCTCACTCCAGGCCGGTCTGTGTCCTGCCCCGTGGGTGCGTCAGTGATCTAGCGATGTCTCCCACTTGACCAGCCAGCGGCTGTGTTTTTCATTTAGAAAGAAAACCTGAGCCCTGTGCTGTGCTACCTCATGGACCCCTCTGGGCCTCAGGTCTCTCAGCCATGCACCCTGGGACTCCAGGTGGGATGACCGGCCATCCTGGTCTGCCCGGGGCTGACCTTAGACTCCTAGTGCTGACGGGGAGGGCCCGGGCAAACCGAGAATTCACCTGGAATGCAGGCAGTTTCGCAAACCTGTTTTGAATCATCTGCTGCTGCGATTTTAGTTTTGGGAGCTGCTGGCCAGGCATCTCAGCAGACTCAGGGACGGTCACAGGCTTCGCCTACTGCCAGGCCAGCTGTGTCTGCTCCCCACAGTGAACACACCAGTGTCTGCCTAACCCCAAGGCCTGGCCTTGTCAGGGATGGTCCCAAGGGAGTGGGAAGCAAGCATCAGGGCCTGCCCCTCCTTCTCCTCTTTATTGTTTTTTCCTTCTATTGTCATTATCATCACAACCAAAAGGCAGTCGCCTGCGTGGGGACAGCAAAGGGAGCTGTTTTGATTCTAGGCAGAGGCCACACACCTCGGCGCTGGTCCCCAGTGGGGACAAAGCTTCGCCAGCCGCAGCTGAGATATCACTTACCTGTGCTGGCCTTCAGGGGCACAGCCAGCTCAACATGTTTACAAGATGTGTAGCTATTAGCAACATCTTACCACTGGCGCTAATTACTGGGGAGTGTGGCTGATGAGGCCCGGCTCTAAAGAGGCCCAAATTGCATCAGTGTTTGGGTTTTAAATTGATACCAAAAAAAAACCCAGCTCGTTACAGGTGTGTTTGCTGTCGCACCTCCCCCGGCAGGCTGGTTGTTTGCTCCCTGCAGCTATGGCAGGTCCCTCGGTGGCCCCAGCACCAGGGTGATGAGTTCATTAAGGTCATTTAAATTGGTTCGGTGGATCTGTGATTTCTGCCGAGTGATGGCGCTGGTCCCACGCGCCAGCCCCAGGGCAGGAGGAGCCTGGTCACCAGGTCCAGCCTCTGCCTTGTTAGAGACATAGGTTGGTGTTAGGTTCGAAGCTTGTCACAGAAGGGCCACTTTCCCCTCCGAGACATCTGTTCTTCCAGCGGGACCTCAATGCTTCTTTCAAGTTCATGGTGAAACCTCCCCGTTTTCTCAATCAGGGCGGCGGACGAGTTCTGTGGCTTATAAAGTCACCCCATCACTTAACGGACTGTTTCTTTGGCAGCTAATGGCCTTGACAGTTGTTAAGGCAACTTATGCTCATTGGAAGCTTTAGACATTTAATTTGGCTCAGGAAAATAACTTGGGGTTCTGAGGTCACTAACTGTAGCGCGCCCCCCCCCCCCCCCCCCCCCCCCGATTTCACTGTCTCAGGACCCTAGGCATTGACGGCCGTTGCCCCCTGGCAGGAAGAGGGTGAGTTTTAGCAGGTTCATGTAAGGAAGGGTAGAGTAGCGGCCCCAGGCGCTGCGTGAGCCTGAGTTAAGCCTGAGGAATCAGGACAAAGTCAGAGTCTCCTAACTTCCAGGGTAAACGCTGTGTTTTTTGTGAGGCAGTCTCACCAGGGGGAAGTTATAAGAACGTCTTGGCTCATTTTCAGCACCGTCCAAGCAATTCCGGTGTGCACTGGGGAAGTGATTGGGCAGTGTGTGAGGTCCCTTTGGGGTGCACGACACCCCAGCAACAGCGCACCCCCCGGGGCAGGGCAGAGCAGTGGTCAGAGAGGACAGCTGGAGAGGCTTTCACTCTTTATTTTACCCTCCCCCATATTTTCTGGAAAAACTAAAACATAATTATGTCTTGCTTTCTAATAATACCAAGAAAAAGAGAGAGCAAGAGACCGAGAGAGACAGCGCTTTTTTCAGACCGCGATTCTAGATCCCCTACCTGTTTGGTTGTCTTTGCCTCTGAGCAGAAAAGAAGGGGCCCCAGCCTAGGGATGCCCCCTAGAGGTGGTGGCAGCTGTGCAGACAGAGGTGACAAAGGGCATATACAGACCAGAGGGTAAGCGGTGGCCCCTGGCAATTTCATGGAACTTCCACAGGGGGTCGGTGAAGCCCTTCCATTCTGGGGGCAACGCGGGGCGGACAGTAGGAGAGAGAGTTGCAGCTGGAAGAGGGGATGGTGGCGGGCTGCCTCTGATGTGGTGGCCCGCCACACTCACGGGGGCGCGGCTGTCGGCTAATGAAACACAGGTGAGCACTCGCCTTCCTCGGAGGAAAGCCCGGCCACATAAAGGCCAAGTAACAACCCACACCGCTCCTAACCTCGCCCAACGGCTTCGCTCTGGAAATCCCACCCTGGGCTGGTCTCTGCCTTCAGCGGCATCTCCGCCATTTCAAACCAGAATGTTCCGCGGGCCCTTTAGACCCTCCTTGGGCTGGCTGGCACCCACCATATGCTCCTCTCTGTCCCCTGATTGTTAGAGAAAATCTTTCCAGCAAGCCGCTGAACCACACATAGTTATTCCCGTCTTGGTTCTAACACCCACCTCCCCTATGCTTTGCTTAAGAGAGGGGACAAAGGCACACGAAAAGATGCTCAGTGTCACCAATCATCAGAGAGGTGCCAACTACAACTGCAATGAGATATCACCTCACACCTGTCAGAATGGCCGCCATCAATACATCAGCAAACAAGTGCTGGAGAGGGTGTGGGGAAAGGTGGCCCTCGTGCACTGTTGGTGGGAATGCAGGCTGGTGCAGCCACTGTGGAAAGTGGTATGGAGTCTCCTCAAAAGGTTAAAAATAAAACTGCCTTGTGACCCAGCAATTCCACTTCTGGGAATGTATTAAGAGAAACCTGAAACACTCATTTGAAAGAATATATGTACCCCTATGTTCATTGCATCCTTGTTTAAAATAACCAAGATTTGGAAGCAGCCCAAGTGCCCATCAGTAGATGAGTGGATAAAAAGCCTGTGGTCCATTCACACAACAGAATACTACTCGGCTGCAATAAACAAGGAGCTCCTACCCTTTGTGACAGCGTGGATGGACCTCGAGAGCATCATGCTCAGTGAAATCAGCCAGTCAGAGAAAGACAAGTACCGTACGACTTCACTCATATGTGGAATCCACTGAACAAAACAAACAAATGAACAAAAGCTTTTAAAAAGCAGGAGAGGATGAAGACCAGATCTCTGAGCACTCAGCACACCCAGGGCAGCAGGAGCCACTCAGGTGTCTGGTCTGGTGATTGCCGCCATGGCTGCTGGGTCAGGGGTGCAGGAAGAGACTCACAGTTGACCCCGCCCCCCGAAGGGCTGGTGTCCCCTCCCTCTCACTTCACATCCTGACCACTCTTATGAGATGTCGTTTTGGCTTCAGGGGAGCCGTGCGGTGAGGCCGCTGCCAGCAAGGGGACCACACGCTGCCCTTATGACATCCCTTTGGTGTTTGGTTCAGTGGAACAATGTGCCGTAAACTGCTTCGAGGACAGCAGTCGTGGCTGATGGAGGGGACGCACATGGCTGATGGAGGGGACGCGCATGCCACCACTCTGATTCCCATCTCAGCTCACTAATCCCGTTATTCGCTTGGGTTGGCTTGTTTCAGGCCACCTTAAAAACAGTACTTCCTTAATGGTCCAAGTGAGTGAGACCTGGAAGACTTAATGTATCATAAAACTCATTACACAACCAGTCTGACAACCCCCGTTCCGGGTCATGTCCTGGCCAAGACTCCAGCACGCACGGTGCTCACACCCCAGCCCACCCTCGGGGAGAAGGTTAGTGAGCAGACCGAGGCGTGCCCTAGGCCGGTGTACCTCAAACTTTCATGTGCAGATGACTCATCAAACTCAGCTCTGACTCGGCAGGCCCGGGGCGGGGCTGAGATTCTGCCCTGTGGACCATGGGGTGCGTATGGCTGGCCTGAGGACCACACTTGGAGGAGCAGGCGCTGGAGGATGGTGGGAACACCCAGCAGTCACAGCCAACATATGTCCTTGCCACAGGCTCTTCGACTTAACTAATCAAGGTTGCACAGCTCAGACGTAGCTGAAAGGAAGTTCAAAGCCAGGTCCCCTGACTGCACAGCTGACTCGGGGTTTCGGTTTTGAGCCCTCACACTCTCTTCCTCTGACACAGGATCTAATCCCCTGGCCCCATCTTCCGAGCGTGGGACGGTACCGGGCAAGCTCATGAAATTCCTGTTGGGAGCTTTCACTTTCTTTTCCATCATCCCTTTCCCTAAAAGACAATCTCTGCCAATCTGATCGAACTTGAGTTTCCAGAGCGTGTTGAGTCCAGATGACATGAGGCCCACGCAATGAGCTGCTCACAGCCTAGCCTGGGCCTGCATGCTGCCTGAGTCCCTTCCTGCTGAGCTGACACCTTGTGAAGCTGGTCGGGCCACACGGGAGCTGCAAACGAGGGAACAAACATCTGCTCGAGGTTCCGGGGTTTGGGGGCCCCCCGAAATGCTGTGTAAGGCAAAGCGAGCACATTTCCCACACATCCTGTTCTCATGGGCCCTCCTGTTCATTTTACCCTCGGGCCACGGTTTAAGTACAGTTTGTTCAAATCAACACCCTTCTGTGGGGAAAATAGGTTGGTTTGGTTTGGTTTGCTTACTGGGCTTCACAGGTGACGAAACATCAACCACCACATCAGCATTTAACTGGAAAGAAGCAGACACTGCAATAAACACCTAAAAACAGCTCCCAGGCATCCAAAAACATACCTAAAAGGCAAACAGTCGCCGTCCCTTCAGGAAGGTCACGGAGCTCACCCAGACGTCCCATATCACACACACGGAATTAGAATTGTGTGTCAAGAAGAAAAGCCAGGTCATCGCATTTCCAGCAAATGAATGAGCTGAAGGCGGGAAACATATTTCAGCTGTGGGGCGGGAGGCCTGAGTTTTAATCTCATGGAGATTCGAGCCTCAATTTCCTCATCTTTGAAATGGGGGAGGGAGACACGCAGACCTGACATTTGACGGATTAAGTCTCACCTGGCAACATGCGGCAGAGGGAGGCTGGCCAATCAGGTTAGTTTATTAAGCTGCAACCATAGCCCTCTGCTTCCCATTGGCCCTTCAGGGTGCCTAGTGCAGTGCTTCCCTACTCTGGCCCGTTGGGGGTGCTCACATCCTCAGGAGAGCACACACAGGTATCAGATACATTAGACACAGAATGTGAATTTTGATTGCTGGACCAGGTGCCCCAGCACTGTGCTGCACATCCATCATCAACTCAGCAACAGCATGCGACACGGCTGCCCACTTCACAGTCGGGGCAGAAGGGCTGTTCGAGGGCCCACTGCACCACCTGGAAGGTGGATGCGCAGGGCGATGGCGCTTCCTTCCACAAAGACCCACACACAGTGTCTGACCCTTCCTGCGGACGACGCTGCTTCCTTAAGCGCTGCAAGGCTGTGTCTTCTGGTCAGCGAATGGTGCCATTCGCTGTTAACTACTTCTGCCTGCGGCATTTGTTTCTCATCAGGAGCAAGCCTCAGCATTTACGCATTTCCCTCCATCTTTGCGTGGAACCTGGGTCAGCTTTGGTCCACGCTCCCCTGGGGTCTTTTGAATCTTCACAGATTGTGAGGAGAAGCCTGCCCAGAGCAGATGACCGAGGACTGACCCTCCTGCATTTTCCAATAGCTTGCCATCGCCAGGTGGTGGCCACGTGCTAGCGTTAACAGGAAATGTCATTTCTCTGAACATGGTTCTCTAAAATAACATTTCGCTCAACGTAGACATGTTCTTAGCCCAAATTTCTGCACAAAGTCATGGCCTCTGCCTTCCAAATGCCCTCAAATGTCATGGCCACATAGGAAAAAATCTTAGGTCCGACAGAGAAGGGATGGACGTCACAGGGAAATGTCTGCCGAGGGCTGGGAGCGGTGGGGACAGGACGGGCAGAGACCACTGGGCCCTGTTCTGCGCAAAGCCACAGCGGGGAGCTTGTCGTTGCCGTTGCCGAGGTGTTCGTAACTGTCCCTCCCGCTCTTGCCCCCCCGCCCCCCTCAGCACCCCTTACAGCGTAGGAAGGTGGTGTAGTCTGTAGGTCTGGACGACTTCATGCAGGCACTTCAGCCACCACTGTCCTCGCCAGCAGTCAGTCCTTTTCTTCACTTGGGTTTCCCGCAGCCGCCTGCCCCCCACCCCGACCTTGAGTTGAGACTGTGCTTCCTGTTTGGACCTCTTAAACCTGCGAAATGTCGGTGTAAGTTCGCACACTGACGGGAAGGAGTTTGACAAGGGTGCGGATCAAAGCCTACCTCTGCTGGCGGAGCTTCGGAAAGTCTGACTTGCACAAACTGTCTCTCGCGGACACGGAAACGGGACAATGAACTCACAAAAGTGTAACGGTGACTCCTCGTATTTCAGGGACTTTGCCGCCCCGATCACCTGACCAAGAAGGAAAGAGCCCTTCGTGTGAATGCGTTAGATCAAGCTTGAACTTGGAAACATTTTAGTCTGTTACCATTTTTTTTGTTTTTCCTATAAAGTGATAGGAAGATAGGATGTAACTTTTGTCTGCCATTCTGCTGTGGTGGTAATAAACTAAAGGGTTATTTAACCCAATCCAGACTGAAAATTGTCACCGCATTAACGCTAAATCACATAGTAAAAAAAATCCGCACCTTATTTCCTATCAAGCTTTTTGGCTCAATGACTTCACATTAATTTATTCACGAAACAAGGGGAACCACCGTAGAAAAAGGAAATGGGTTTTATCTAATTTGCACGTAATTGCCTAAGAAAAGGTTCAGAAACCAAAATGACACCTTTTAAAAGACCGACACAGTTTAATGGGGGGGGGGGGTAACGATTCTTAGGCAACAGGTACTCACTCACATGAACAGAAATCAAAGTTTTGACCCCCTTCCCATCTTTTGAAATCGCCCATCTTCAATTAATTCGTTAGATTTCAGCTGCTTTCTGAGAAGCAGGGCGCCCCAGCAGGACGGACAGTCTGCTCTGCACAATGCTCCGGCTTAATTTGATGGCTTCCGCAGAAACCCAGTAAAATCCCATGAGACCACGGCACGCTATTTTATCCTTTTCTCCCCTCTTTTTTTAATGTTTCACTGGCGGGAGGCGGCGGGTGGGGAGAAGGCTAAAACAAACTAATTTTTGGTCATTTTATTCCTTTCGCAAACAGTTTGAAGCCTAAGCGATTTGTACTTACAAATCTGGGGCATTAGCGGGCGGGGACCCTAAATCCGCGGGCAGCGCGGTCACTGTTTGTCAGCAGAGAGCTATTCTCTCTCCTTTGTCAACTGTCAGGCTGCGGCCGCCAACCTGCCCGGGCTGGGTCTGGGAGCGCCCAGTCTCGGTCCTGCCGCTGTATAATGAACAGACTGTTCCATTAGAGGCACAATTCTCCGGGCAAATCCAGCCCAAACAACTTAGTTCACAATTTGTGAGCAGAATTCAATCTCGCTGAGCTGCAGGGGGAGGGCGGGGGAGGGGCGTAGGTGAGCGGGGGCACAATGTCCCCAAGGATCAGGGGGCTGGGACGAGGGTTCCAGGCAATCCCGCCAGCCGCTGGGGCTGGGGCTGGGGCTGGGGCTGGAGGCAACCGCATGCAGATCAGCGGATTAGAGGGCGACGGCATTAGGTCAAGTGTCTCGAGGGGGGCCGGTAAACACCCCAAACCTGACAACAGATTTCCCTTTCTTCCCCCAGCACTTGTGAAGTGTCGAGCAAATCTTTTGAATGGCAGCGAGTTTCCTTAGAGGCCTTTCTTCGAGAAGAGACCCTCTCTCCATTTTCTGAAGCCCGTTTCAGGCCGCCTCCGGAATAAATCTGCCCTGCATCTCGCACACAAAAAAAACGTCTTTTTCCTTCCATCTTGACTAGGAGCCTTTGTCTCAAGGTGTGTGAACCAGAACGAAAATCCACCTCGAGAGCCCCCAAGGTCTCAGAGCCTCTGGATTTAGCTTTAATACAAATTAAACACTTTGAGGATTACACAATCAAATACCTTTTCTTTCTTTCTTTTTTTTTGGTTATCAAAAACCCCCTCTCATTTTTAACGTTGGCAATGTATAGTCTGCCGAAAGGGAAAATTGCCGGCCGCGAACGGTCCTAGAATAAATTGCTCTTGATGATGTCCTATGTGAGCATTGCTGTTAATTCAAACCATCCAAACAGGCAGCATGCCATATTTCTCACGTGTTAAGAATTCCCCCGTGGGAGATGCCATGCCTAGGCGTTAAGTTGTATCTCTGTGTTAACTCCAAGGGCGCGTGAGGAAGTCCGCGGTGTGACGCCAGGCAGTTGCTAGCTGGGTCTGAACAGAGATGCTGCTGTTTCCCGTGGAGACGCCCTAATGTTTCCATAGGCCCAAACGTCAGCGGATTCTCTGCTGCGGCTCGGTTTTGCTTCCTGGTTTCACTTTTGGATTCTTTGGACAGCTAAGTTTGAAAATGGTCAAAGAGAAAGTCCTCTGAAAAATGAAGGTGTTGCTTTCCCAGACCTTTCTTTAAATGCTAACTCCTTGGTGTGATAATTTTGAACATATTTTCCTTTTAATAAGTATTCGGGCTTTATTTTTATAATACCAGGGTTTGTTTGTTTTTTTGCATTTAGATAATGGAAAATATTGAAATACTGAACATTCTTTAAAAAGTGAGTACTTTTCATCTTTAGTTGTAGCTCCGCCTACTCTATAAAGAATATTTAATCAAACTGGTGAGTAGCCCCCACATGCTTCCCACGTGGAAAGTTTTGGGCCAGGAGGGCTACCATACTTTCTAGTAGAAAGCAGCTCACATCTCTGGTTGATGAGGATTTCGCAGTGAAATATCATAGTTACAGGGAAACCCTATCTTCACTGCTGCATTCCTGTTGTAGACTCTTTATTTCCTTGCTTTTAGGGAAGGAAATCCTACTCTGTCCTGGGCCGAAGGCAGCTTCCCATCACGGTAGTTCCAGCCGCCCCGCGGACCTTGATGAACTAGCGCGCCTCAAGGACCGACTTCTTCCCCACCTCCAAACACTGGTATTTCCTGAGAAAGCCAGCGTGGTCTTTGCGTTCCTCACACAGGCCTCGCCTCGGGCTAACCCAAAACACCCCAGTGAGCCAGGCAGCAAAGACGGCCCCTGAGGTGCACGGACTGGACCACAGGAATTCTTTGAACGATCACGGGCCACCCGGTCCTGGGCAGTCTCGGGGAGGGCTCAGTCCAATCATCTGGAAATTCTGCTTCATCACAGGTCTCTCTCTTGCCAGAAACTGCTCTGCCCCCTCCCCTTTGCTTCCACATCATTTAGGCCTTTCTGCTCCCCCCATCTGTCCCTGGGGCCTCCTCGGATCCCCGCTGGTGCTGGGGTGTTCCAGGACTTCCCAGCAGCTCCACAGTGCCATCCCAGAGACCTCCTGGCTGCCTGCTTCCAGTCCTGGGACAGAATCTGCACCTGCTCTTGCAGAAGGTTCAAGTAGCACAGGACAGAATAAGAAGCGAAGTGCAAGTTTTCCTAAGCTCTCCCCCTGCGGGCACCCACTGCCAGCAGATGGGAGGCCAGCCCCCCCCATTAACAGAAAGGGCACTCTACTGTACATTTTATACACGGAGGGCTTCTGCTCCACAAACGTCCTGGAGACTATTTTTCCGTATCACTGACTCCATGTCTGCCTATTGCCTTTTAAAGGCGGCTGAAGAGCACACTGGATAGACACTCCTTGGTTCTCTACCCTTTTGGTGGCCACTCAGGGCATGACTGTTTATTTCCTATCACAGAGAATGCCGACTGAGCATCTTTGCACAGACATTTCAGTGCACTTCTCAAGATACCATATTTTGCCGTGTATCATGCGCTCCTGTGTACACCGCACACCCATGTTTTTGGCCCAAACTTTCAGGGAAAAAAATCTCTCATTTTAACTTCTCAATTCAATTATTTATTTATTTATATTTAGAAAAAAAAAAAAAAAAACAGTTATTGTATTTCGTGGTATTATTTTGTATATGGATATTTTTCTTGCTTTCTAGAATCACACTTTTAATGCATAAGCATAAATAAAAGAACCAAAAGCATTTATAAAGATACAGAATTAGTACTGCCCATGTATATAAGGAGCACCCTTATTTTTCCCTCAAAAATTTAGGCAAAGAAAGTGCGCATTATATGCGGCAAAATACGGTAGCTCTTAAACACTTAAAAGTGGAATTATTGGGTCAAAGAACACACATTTTCATATGTAGTCAGATGTCCTCTGGGAATTTATCCCATGGGAGGACTCCTACCAGCTGACTCGGAGGAGGGCACCCATGGGCCGGGGCTGGATTGCAGATGCTCACTCACCCTGGGCAGCATGCACGCCCCGCCCGGGGCTCCAGCTTGTCCTGTGTCCTCTCTGGGTTCCCATCAGAGCGAGGGACGATGTGGCTGCAGGGCCTTCGCTGTCTTTTTCTTGCCAAAATAGCATTTGGCGTTTAGGGAACAATTTCCTACCGTTTACAGAAGCCTCTTGAGTGATTTGAATACGTTGGTGAGGTAAGAGGAAAGCTTTAAACCTTGAGTTTTACACGTTCTGTGAGTGAGCGGGCCTGTGGGTTATCCCTCCAGTGCTTAGTGTGATGTTGTCACCTGCCTTTGTCGTTTTATCTGAAAGGACGAACCCTGTGCTTGCTTGTCACATCCGGCCGCAGCAGATGGTTGCTCTATTTTATGTTTAGTGGAAACTTACTACAATTATAAAACCAACACGGTCAAATCCCATGCAAACTGAAAAACAGAAAAAGAATGCATAAAACCACTTCTCAAAATTGTGACATCATCTTCGCACTGTCCTCTAGAAAGTGACGCCTGTTCGCTCCGGTTGGGACGTCACCACGTCTGGTGGCTGCGCTGTCGTGTTTCAGCTTCCACCTGGAACTGCAGGCATCTAGCCACGTGCAGAACGTGGGGGCCTCAAAATCAGCAATGTCTGTTCTTTATGAAACAAGATTACTTTTTTGCTTTAAAAGAAACAAACTATTTCTCCTGGTGCAGGAAATAAGATTTGTTAAAAAAAAAAAAAAAAAGCTGCCTGCGTGGCCGTGACGTCATCACGGAGTAAGATGACCCACCTGTAACAGGGACAGGCTCGGCATCGATGAAAACGGCTTTCTGAGCGTTTGGAAGCATCTCCCGCGATGGCGCAGAAGGGCGAATGCCCCGGAGACTGCGGTTGTGCACCCAGGTGGTTGGGTCTTCCACGTGATCTGGGGCTTCCTCTCCCCGCCCCTCCTGAGCCCCAGGAAGGGCCCACTTCGACGCTGGGTGTCCCCTGCAGGCCGGCGTCGTGGATGTGTGTGCCCAGGTCCTTCCTTTTGCGTAGTTTCACGCTCTTCATCGCCAGCAGCTGTGGGCTGAGCCCTGGCAGCCGCCGGCGCATTCCCTCTGCCAGGAGCCAGGCCCGGAGGCCGGCGCAGAGCCTGGAAAAGCGCTTGTTTCTTTTCCCAGCTGTCTCCATCTTGCTCTCTGTTCTAGACGTGGCGGGTGAATCTGGATGTCATGTTGGAAGCTTGTTTTCTTCACGAGGTTTCATTTTCTCTCCTCAAAACAAATTAAACCCCCGCTGGTTCCCTTTCTCTCTGTGATCAGAGGGTGGACTCATATTTGCAATTCCTGCACTCACCAAATTATGGCAGTGGAGGCTCTGTTCAACCTCTTTGATTCTTTCTAATTAGGTGGTTCCTGAGAATTGGTACAATGACAGCCTCTGAGTGGAAAAGAGACTCAGGAATTCAACGATCTCCAACCCCTGCAGCATGAACTCCGTGAACACTAGTTTCCTGCCTGTCTGGCCCCCTGCTGTGTCCACATCCGGAGCAGATACTTGTGGAAGGATGAACTCGGAAATCTAGCAACACTTTGGATAATGCGCTGCGGTGGGGATGCCGATCCCTCTTCTTCTCTCTCCCGTGCGTTCTAAGCCCGGTGGCTGGGCTGGGCGTGTGACTCTGCCTGACTCCCGCTGTCCTCATCCGCACCATGGCCCCTGGAGAGCCTCCAAAGGCCCCGCCAGGCCTGCGCCCGTGTCATGGCCCGTGACACACAAAATTTCCGCCTGCGACAGAAAAGACAGTTCCAAATGGAAAGTTTGTCCAAGCATTTGGGAATGGAGGTCCTGAAGAGTACGGATGCGATCTCAAGGCGACACTGTTGAATGACGGTGTCAGTGTGGGTGGCCGGTGCCCGCCCTCCGTCCCTCTCTCTTCTCTTCCTTCCCGCCATCAGTGTCACCGCCGCATCAGGCGACTGGGCGATGTGCACCCCGAGGGTGATTGGAAAATAATTCAAACAAAGGAAAATAAGGCATTTCCCAGGTTCCCATACCTAACTAACAGCGCCTTCTTTGTGCTTCTGGCCCCGAGGAGATGTTGTGTGCGTGGTTCAGTGGCGTGGCCCGGGTGTCTCCGGGCAGTCCTCCTTGGTCATCACGGTTAACATGGCATGCTGAACAAAAAATGTCACCACACCAGACTGAATCTAGCCACGTTTTGTAGGTAACTAAACAGGGTCTGGCATGAATTCATTTTGTCTACTTTAAAATGACTGAAAGCGCTTAGAAATTCTATCACTTTTCACAGGCTATCCTATATCCTCACAGTTCCCACCTTTACGTGTTTCTGTTTGCTTGGATATTTCCACGTTATTCTATTTTCCTCACTGGTTCTCTCTTAATTCACGGAGGGAAAACGGTTGAGCAGCAAACCTCTTGGCCCCAAGATGTGTTTCTTTGTAGCCCCTGTACCCTACAAACGACAAACCCCTCGATCTGTTTAGGTGCTTTTCTTAAAGTGACACGCCCGGTTCCAGCGCTTTGGCCTGGTCGGTGTCACTGGACTGACACGGGAAGAGATCGCACGGACGCCCCCACACGGCCTGGGAGGAGACAGAGGACGTGATAGGTATAGAAAAGAAGGAAGGAAAGAAGGGACTTTGTAAGTGGAATGACATTTTAAATGTTTTCTGTGGAAAAAGGCCCAAGGAGAATCCTTTTGCAAAGCAAGCAAGCGAACGAACCAAAACACTGTTATCTTTCGAGTATTATGTGTGTTTTGGGCTCTTGCTGCCCAGTGAGGTGTCTGGTCCAGCAGCACCTGGGACGCGATTGGACACCGAGCATCTCATCCGGGACCCGCCAGCTCCTCGGGAAGCCCAGCGATGCAGGTGCGCGTCGGGGTCCGAGAAGCCCGCCCCCAAGCTCGCCTGGCTCTCCTCCCCGGCGGGGTTCACCATCCGGCTCTTTGCTCTCTTAGTTGTTACCCATGTGCAGAAACTCGCTGTCCTCTCCCCGTGCGCTCCGTGCCCCCGACTCGGTATTCAACCCTCAATGCTGCAGCTGCAGAAACCATCGCTGTCTGTCGGTTCCCCGTTGACGGCTTCCCCTGTCTCTAAAAGAGGCAGCAGCAGTGGGGACAAAAGTCCCACACAGAGGTGCCAGCCTTGTGGGTTGCATCTCGGAGATTCTTAGTTTAGCGCAGCACACAAACAAAAAGGAGCACATCTGGGCTTGGGTCGGGGAGGGTAGGACAGGGGAAAACAGAAGGAAGTGAGAAGAACCCCAAGTGACTGGCAAATAGGCTTAAGTCACTTAAGCCGGCTCGGAGCGCAACGGGAACAGCCTGCTTCGCATCGTCTAACGTTCTAAACACCTGGAGCGTATTTGTAAACATGGCAATCTAACCTGTTATTGAACAGCACATTCGTATTCAAATGAGCCTAAATGAGGATTTAACAGCTGATTGCACAGGGTGAATGATAGGAACTAATTGTCCAGTTGGACCTCGGGCAGATAACAGCGCACAGCGACCGGCCCCCAGCCTGCCATCCTGCAGACGCAGGTCTGGGGCCGTGAAGCCCCCTGCCCACTGCCCGGGGCGGGAAGGCCGGTGCTGGACCTGGGCGCCGTGGGCAGAGGGGCCTGGGGCGGGAAAAGGAGGGAGGGAGGGAGGGGCTGGCTGGAACCAAGGACGGCCAAAGCCGTTCCTTCCCTCCAGTGAGCCCTCACCTCTTCCACAGCCACCACCAATGGGGCGCCCGGCCTTTCAGCGCTGCCCCTCTCCTGAGGAGCGATTGTTCCGAGGTGCGGCTCACTTCAGGCGTTAATCTGCCCTGAATGTCGGCTGTGTTCCCATTTTGTCTGCCTGGAGCCTGCAGGCAGCTGGTCAGTGGAAGTAACAATGACCACAGGAGGAGAGCACTGCAGACGCTGTGTCCCCAACCTCGACCTCAGTCACTTCCCTCCCAGAGTGGCTCAGCCCGCAGCAGGAGCCTGCAGGCTTCATGGTGGGTGAGGTGGCGGCTCCCTGCGGGAGTTGTCCGGTCCTGGTAACTGGCAGTCCTGACAAGGGCTGGGGCCTGAGGCCGCTGTGGACGAGGCTGCCAGAGGCAAAACACGAACACAAGAGCCTGGATTTCAGGAGAGACTCTCTCGGCAGGTCCAAGGGTGCGGGTGGTGCTGTGGTGCCTGGGGGCTGCGCACCCCTCCAGGGGAGGTGGCCGTCCTTCCAGCCTGGTGCTTGTCCCTGTGTCCTCCGCCTGCCGACCACCACCTGAGCTGGGTCAGCCAGGACCACCAGGAACAGGTTGCCTGAGGCATCTGCAGAACTCAGGGAGAAAGGTAACAAATCGTCCTACCTTCTGCCCACCCCCAGTGCCCTCTCCACCTCCAGCCCCCAGGGGCAGGGTGCCCCTACCTCCACATCTCCCTCTCCACTCCTAGGCCCATCCTCGACCCACCCCTTCTCATCTCTGTCCCCCCCACCCACCCCCAAAGCAGTGAAAACATGTCCTCAGTGAGGATTTAAAAAAAAAACAACTCCTGAGCCTCCATCCTGTGACTATTGGCTCCTGGACGGTTTAAACTCTCTTTTAAAGTCACGGAGGGAACCTCGATTCTCCCTACCATGAAAACCAGTGACCTTGATTCTAGATCAGTGGGCAGCAGGCAGCCTTCAGCCTGGGGCCCGCCTCTGCGTGCTGTGGGTCCCCCTCCCCTCCCCCCCAGCCAACCCGGCATCTCCGCTGGGTCAGCACTTCTGCAAAGGGTCTCCTGCTCCAATCAGCACAGCTGGGAGTCACGGGCTGCAGGTTCACAGTCGGCACCACCTTGGCCTCCCCGCCTTGGAGGTTTCCCTTCTGCTCCAGCTACGGCCCAAGAGACACTTTGCAATGCCCCTCCCAGCAGGGATGGAAAGTACAAACATGTTGGTCACACTGTTTTCTTTCGTTCTGCCTTTGAGGAAGGGCTGTGTGGGACGGGCCCTGTGACAGCCGTGGTTATTCCCGGGAAGTTGCTGCTGCCGGGGCTGCAAGGAAAGCCAAAACCAAAACACACACCACCTTCAGGCTGTTCCCGGCTAATCACCTTCCCTCCAGAGTAGCGCTCACAGCCAGCAGTCATCTGGGGCCCCAGCGGCCATCTGGCCACATCCAGACACGTTTCTGTTTGTCACGTATGCGCCCGGGACGGTGGGTTGTGGCCATCCTGCCAAGGGGGAACAGCCTGTTCTGTAGCTTTCGGGTCCCGGGGCTGCCAACACTGAAGACTGCATTTCCCAGCCTGCCTTGTAGTCTGCTGTGACCATGTGACTCTGTTCTGTCTAATGGGACAGAAGGTGGCCCATTCTGGGAGCTATCCTAGAAGAGAGTAGCGTGGTCTTCTCCCCCCCTTGTCCCCTTCCTCGTGGCTGGAATGTGGTCGTGTTGGCTGGAGCTCTGGCAGCTGTCATAGGACAACAGGCCGACTCTGGGGACTTCGAAAGCAGGGCAATGGGGAGGCGAGAGCCCGAGGCACTGCAAAGCACCGCCCTGTGGTTGGCTGCCTGGCTCCGAGCGCCGTCGGTTCGCTACAGAAGTGCCCGGTCTTGTTTCATCACTTGTTATTCTTCCGTCACTTATAGCTGAACGTGGTTCTCATGTGCCCAGCGTGCTGTGGGCACGTACTTTCTGCACTTTGGAATGTTCTAGGGA
This sequence comes from Macrotus californicus, assembly GCA_007922815.1. Taxonomy (NCBI): domain Eukaryota; kingdom Metazoa; phylum Chordata; class Mammalia; order Chiroptera; family Phyllostomidae; genus Macrotus; species Macrotus californicus. The sequence goes on along the minus strand of VMDR010000102.1, from coordinate 381,299 downwards.
CTGAGATCTGCCATGCTGTGATGGGCGGGGCTACGTTCTCGAAGGGGCTGAGCTTGGACAGAACAGAGCAGGGGGGAGAGGGTGGCAAGAGGAAGAGGACGGGCGGAAAAGGGTGAATGCTCAGGGCAGGCCTGGAGACTGTCCCCTCCTTCCCCCGCCCCTTGGCCAGGCTTCTCACAGGGTTCAGACAAAACCGTCTGTCTGCAAAGACCCTCCTGGCCCCCTCGCTGCTAGCCCTGGGTCCAGCTGCCTGACTAGGCACGGCAGCCCCAGTCACCGCAGCCTGGGCTGCGAGGGGGCAGAGGGCCACAGGAAATGTGGCCAAGGCTGCTGCTCCTGGTCAAGGTCTCGGCAGAAGAGAGCTGAGGTTCTCTGATAGGCTGTGCCACTGGCTAGCACCAGTCTCGAAGACCCACAATTAGCTGCAGATTCCAGTGCAACCAGAGCCTGGGGCGCTAAGCCCCCCAAACTGTGGTGCAGGGAGAGCTGACCCATAATACCTTCCTGACCTTCACGTTAGGCTCCGGGCCCAGTGCCCTTGGGGTGGCTCTCAGGTGTCCTGTCGCCCTCGTGGCCCCACACCCCCTAACGAGGCCTTCGCTGGCAGCAAGCCTTCCCTCCCTGCCATGTGTCCCATACCTTCGGACTTCTGTCCTTTGCTCGGTGGCGATAGCTGAGGCACTAATACCTTTGGCTTGGCCAGAGTGTCGGTGTGCTCTGACGGACAGAACAAGGTGCCACAAATTGCCCATTACATGACAGACCTGCTTGTCTCGCAGCTCCGGAGGCCGGAGGGCTGAGGTCAGGGCACCTGTGGGCTGCAAGGGAGCAGCTGCCTCAGGTCTGTCTCCCTGATTCCGGTGGGCGCTGGCCGTCTCCGCGGGTCCTGGGCTCACAGACCCCGCACTCCAGTCCACCTTCACGTGGGTTTTTCACACGGATTCCTCTCCCTATGTCTCCGCACTTTGTCTTCCTCCTGTGTGTCTGTCTCTGTGTCCAAGTGCCCCTTTTTGTAAGGACACAGTCATATTGGACGAGGGCCTGCCCTGGTGACCCTATTTCACCTCAATCCCCTGTAAGGATCCTGTGCCTAAATAAGGTCCCATCCTGAGGGGCTGACGTTAGGGCTCCGCCCGACATAATGTTTTAGGGGTGAGGGACGTAGAGACTTGCTGTGACCCTAGCAGGTGTGTCTGCGTGGGGGGAGGGTCACCCTCCCTGCCCCCAGCCCAGGATGCGTGGCCCTCAGTCACGTCCCTCGGGAGATGCTTTCTCTGTGTGTCTCTCACAGGACGGGGCCAGACCGCAAGGCTCCGTGGAAATTCAGAAACCCGCTCTCTGCCTCCTCTGCAGAAGCCTCTCGGAAACCGCACCGAGTGGTCCCCCTGAGGGAGCACAGTGTGGTGGCCGGTTGAGCCTGTCTGCAGACAGGGCTGTGGGCTGGGGCCGGTGGGCACCACCTGCCTTCTTCCCCGAGCCGAGGCACTGGGACGAACCACTGACACCTCGGAGAATGGTCTGGAAGTCAGGCCCGAGGAACTGAAGCAGGAGGGTCAGGCGCAGCTTCTCGGAAGGGCTTCCCCTTAGCGCTAATCCCAGTTTTGAGTTCTTGCCTTGTTAAGGTCCCTGGCTTTGCCTTCAGCCCAGCCCTCCCCCGGAAGGCCAGCCGCGAGTAATGGTCTCTGTTTCTGAGATTTTCCCAGTGGCCATAGCGTCGGCCTGTTTAATCTCTTCCTCGCCATGTGGATTAATGAGCCCTGGAGAGCTCCGGCTTTGTCCCCCTGATGGGTCTCGGGAACAGCATCTGTGGGGTTCGGTGTCATTTCTCAGAGCTAGAGTTTCACGCTGTAGACCAGGGATGTCCAGCCTTGTGGTGTCTCTGGGCCACACGGGAACAAGAGGAGTTGTCTTGGGCCACCCATTAAATACACAAACACTAACAATAACAATAACAACAAAAAAACATCATGTTTTACGGAAATTTACAGTTTTGTGTTGGGCTGCATTTATAGCCACCTGGGCTGCATGTGCAGTGGGAGCCATAAACAAAAATGCTACCGCGGACGGAAGCACACGGGGTACAGCTCGGCGGAAGGGCTGGGGACAGATTCCACTACCACCACGTCCATTCTCCCTACGACGGCGTCTGTGGTCCACCCACGGAGCATAACCGGACGCCTGGTGCCAGCCCCACAAATGTCTCAGAGTAACTGGCAATGACCTGGGAGCAGAGTCTCAGAGCCCAAAACAGCGTGGGCGCGACCTAACCTGACCTGCCTTACATGACACAGACAGAACAGCACAGAACCTGGGAGGGGTCATGCGACTTTCTGGAGGACACACAAGGAGTCCCTGGAGGGGGAGAAGTTCCGGTCTCAGTCTAATACCCCGTGGGCTGTGGTCCGATGACCCATCTGCCCCAAGGGCAGACGCTTTGCTCTCGGGTGTCAAGAACACGCACGGTGTTTGGAGTTGTTTGGCTGCCTGTCATGGGCCGGTTCTGGTGATTCACAATGCACTGGCCACAATGAACAGCACCCAGGATCTGGATGAACCTCAACCCTGCTCACCCCGCCTTCCCCCCAGTGTCGTCACAGCCTGGTGGCTCCTACGGAGCTTCTAGGAGAAAGCAGGCCCCGACCTGGGCACGGAGCTGACACTCCAGACAGGGAGGCTCTCCAAGGACAGAAAGGACTGGTGAGAAAGAAGTTGGATCGTGGTGTTGGGAACAGAAATTAGGGTGCAGGGTTACCCGCAGGAGATTTTGCAAACAGGAAAGAGTGTGGTTCGGCGCAGACAACGTAGAGGCCAGGTCTTGGTTGTGCAGTCAGAGTGAGGACAGCGAATGTGGGGGTTCAAGGAGGGCAGGCACAAGCGGATGGGACATGGCTGGGGAGTGCACTGTGGTGGCGGCAGCGGCAGTGCAGGCGACGGAGCACTGGGCAACCCGCAGTTTGCTGGTGAGAGATGCTTTGGCCCCGAACCTCCCTTCAGAGTGGGCAGCTTCGCACAAGGTCAAGAACACGAGCTCCAGCATCGGGTAAACCGGGTTCGCGCCCCTCCTTACCACGTGGGTGGCTTTGGACAAGCCCCTCAACCTCTCTCAGCCGTGTTTCCCCACCTGCAAAGCGGGACTAATCGTGGGCACCGCATCACGTTGTGGTTTCAGGAGACGGTGGGTAGCCTGGTGCAGAGCAAGAGCCCGGTCACCGATGGCCGTTGTTCCTGCGTATTACCAACACGCAAAAATGTCTTTTATCGTTGCTGTACATTGAGTGGAGCGATCACTGCGTTCCCATATTTCACAGGCAGTGCTGCTGGCTGGCTAGTTCCCCGCCTGGGGGCTCCCAGGCACCTGCCCGCCTCCTTTAGAGAGAAAATAAGGCTTTGTCCCCAAAGCTGCCACGGATCAGGGCAGCTCTGCTCTTTCTTGTCCCCACCTCCCCAAGGACACCCCATTCCAGGCTGCCTCCCTCTAAGTGACGCGTGCACACACACAGCAGTCCACCCCTGGGAACCCTAAGGAAGTTTAGCATCACACGTTCCCACGGAGAGAGCAGGCCGTGGCGATTTCCTAAATGGAAACCACGCTGCTCGACGGGAACAAGGGAGTCCGCAGACAGTTTCTGTAGAAAGGGCAGCCATGGCCTCCCTGTCCTGTGTAGGTCAGATGGTGGCTGCAGTGTGACATCTAGCTCCAAGCACTCTCAGCAAGGGGGACAAAGGAAGTAGCGTGTGTTCAAGGTTGAGGAGCTGGGAGGTTCAGGGAGCGAACCCTGAGTCACCAGGGACGTGGCCGAAAGCCCCAGGATAAAATGTGGAGGGAAGAAGGGAAGACGCCACTAACCCGCTGTGGTCCCTCAGGCCACGGGGCCATGGAGCCCTGGAGCATCGCTCAGCCTTCTTCAGGAGTGACATTCTGACCCCCGCAGACGTAGATGAGCCCTGAAAACACGTTTAGTGACAGAAGCCAGACACACCAGGACAGATGCTGTGTGGTCCCACTTCTGCGAGGCACCTAGAAGAGCAGACTCACAGAGACAGAACTGAGAGTGGTGGTGGCTGGGGGTAGGGGCAGGGAGCAGGGGGAGGGGGCGGGAGTCAGTGTTTGATGGGGACAGTCTCGGCTGGGAAGATGGAACATTCTGGAAGCAGAGAGCAGTGATGGTTGCACAGCCGTGTGAATGGAGCGAATGCTACTGGACTGTACCCTTAAAAATGATGAAAATGGGACACTTTACGTTATGCATGTTGTACCATTTTAAAAAGTCCCCAAGAAGAAAGAACGGGGAAAGGGAGGGGAAGAGAGGAAACACACCAGACCGCCAGACACATCGGCATCAGCTGCTTTTCACTGAGCAGATTGAAAAGAATCCGGAAATTTGGCAGCCTGGGAGGGAGCCGGGAGCCCACAGGAGGCTGGTGGGGTGTCACTGCACACGGTCCCCGCAGAGGGCACAGCTATTAAAATGGCAAACGCGTGTGTCCTTCAGCCTGGCAGCGAGGATCACTCAGCCCAACTGGCAGCGTTACCACCCCTCCTGCTCACACCTGGCCTCGCCCTGCTCCCTGCTGCCTGGAGGTTCCAGCAGGAAAGACCCTCAAAGACTGGGGCTGACCTCGGGGGTCAGTGTGGACATTTCCCCTGCCCGCACAGCAGAACCTGGAAGAGGCACCGCGTGTGTTTTGATAAGTTTCCTCAAAGCCCGTGTGGGGAAGCTCTCCGAGGACGTCGGCCGTGAGTCTTGTTAGGGCAGTCCCCTCATTACACCAGTCAGAAGCCCCGGTCCAAGGGCGGCGGGTCAGCAGCCTCAGCGTTCTGTCGCGCGCCGCTCATCAGCGCCTGGCGCTCCCGGGCCACTCGGGCACACAAACAACAGTCCTCTGCTCCTCACCCTCACCCGCCGAGATTTCCTTTCCCGCATCTTCTAACTTTACGTCTCTTTTATGTTCCAGAGGGGAAAAGCTCACGGGCAGTGAGAAAAATATTTTTTCCTGTTGCTAATAAGCTATGCATGCACAAAAGGTTATTTCTGAATTTCTCTCAAAGGTCCTGCGATTCAAAGTAAGGGATTGGGTAGGCTCTAACGGATAATTGTGAGCAATGAGAAATTAAAGGGAGAGTAGAATCTTTTGTATATCCCAAGTTTAAAAACAATTCGGTCTCTGCATCATTAGGGCTAAACTTTCACCCTTTGTTCCGGAGGCTGCTGCTGTGTGAGCGGGAAGGAAAGGGGGTGTCCGGCCCCCCCCCCATGGTGGGGATGAGAGTGGAGACCAGAGTAGAGACCAGCACCCTGGCAGGGCCACGAGGTTCATCGAAGAGGATGCTGAGGGTGGGCTCAGGCACAGAAACCTTACCTGAAATCCCAAAACGTGATTCAGCTGGCCACTGGTGCTCACAGTCAAAGGAACTCCCTTGGGAAAGTAACACGGAGGGATTCAAAATGTGCTCAGGGATTTCGATCCCACTTGGAGGGTCTTGTGTCTCGGCTTAAGCTCCCATCTAAGCCCTCAGCCTGCATTTGAAATTTCTAGACCTGAATATACGTTCCTGCACATTCATTTGGAAAACTATAGAAATGAATACCGTTTTTATAATCAGTGCAGACGAAATAGATTTCTTTCAAGAGACAAGCAAATACTGTAGTTTCTTCACCACCTGACTCACCGGAGCGATGCTGGGTCCGCTTTCACGTGGGTAAGCTTCCGTGCGCCAGTCTGTCCACTGACCAGAGGTCTCTGCATCCAGCACTGTCTCACTTCTTCCTCAGAGCACCTCTGTGGGCCAGGGGTTAGGATCCCCACTTTACAGATGAGGAAGCTGAGGCTCGGAGAGTGAGAGTGTCTGATGGCCGACATGCCTGTTTGCTCAGGGGGATGAATGGGAAGACGGCAAGTCTCAGAGGGGGGCCAGTAGGTCAGGGTGAACACGAAAGGGGCGCCAAGCACTGTGGGCTAGTTTACAAGGATGGCAGAGGTCACGCCCCCACTCCGGGGGCAGAGTGCAATATCCCTGCAGACTCGGAGAGGCAGAAAGGTGTCTAACACAGGGAATCATGGGCACACAGTGTTGGGGGCGGGAGAAGCAGAAGGCAGAAGACATTCACTAGGCTTCAAGGCCCCGTCACAGTGGCTGTGACCAGAGGGAAGAAAGTCTCCATCCTCATTAGAACACACTGGTCCCTAAAGCCAGTGTCACCGTCCCTGAGAAAGGGAGGTCTAACTCATCATGGCACTCTACAGGCTTCGGAATGTGTGAACGCTGGGCACTGGACACAGACCCCAAAGTGATGCATTTATAGATGAGGCGATCTGCTGGTCCATGGCAACCAGCCTGCGGTCGAAGTAGACGGGCATGTGGGGACAGCTGGGAACCGATTCCTGCAAATCTGAAAACTGGCTGGGGACAGTGGCTGAGTCCTGGTCCCCTGGAGAAACAGAAAAGTAGGGCGGGGGGATCTCAAGAATTGGCTCATGGGAGTCTGGCGGCTGCAAGTCTGAGGTCTGTAGGGTGGGCTGGCAGGCTGGAGACGCGGGTAAGCGCTCGTGTTGAGGTTTGAGTCGATATCCACGGGGCAGGCCGGCAGGCTGAGCAGCCCGGCAGGCCTCCTGTGTCGGGAAGCCACAGTCCTCACCCCGAAGGCCTTCGCCTGATTGGATGTGGCCCACCCACATCCTGGAGGGTCCTCCGCTTTCCTTGAAGTCCATCATTTAAATGCCAATCTCAGCTAAAGCTGCACAGCAATGCCTGTGCTCTGTCTGACCAGGCGAGAGGGCTCCGTAGCCCAGCCAGGACGACGCAGAAAGTCAGCCTTCACGGCCCGTGCAGGCAAACTCCACCGTCCGACGCTTTCACTCAGAGGACGTTCAGCTCCAGACTGTCGCCTGGATGCACGTCAGACACCTTGGTAATGTGGCTTCCTAAGGGGACAGCTGGGAGTCATAGTGAGTCACTGCTTTCGACCCTGCTTGGGTTGACGGCTACACACAGGGCAAGAGGGGCGCCGTAGACACTGCAGGAGTGAGGGAAGGAGACAGAGGACAATATTCTGCGGGACAGAGAGAAAGGCGCCACGGCTCTGCGAGAGCCAACAGAGCTGCGTAACCGGTCCCACTGTGTCTGTGTTTCCTTCTAGAAGTCTCGCATGGTGCCCTGGCCGGGTTGGCTGGAGCGTCGTCGCGTAATGCCCTCCAAGAAGTTGCGAGTTCGATCCCCGGTCGGGGCATGTACCTAAGTTGTGGATTTGATCCCCGGTTGGGGTATGTACCTAAGTTGTGGATTTGATCCCCGGTCAGGGCATGTACCTAAGTTGTGGATTTGATCCCCGGTCGGGGTGTGTACCTAAGTTGTGGATTTGATCCCCGGTCAGGGCATGTACCTAAGTTGTGGATTTGATCCCCGGTCAGGGCATGTACCTAGTTATGGATTTGATCCCCGGTCGGGGTGTGTACCTAAGTTGTGGATTTGATCCCCAGTCGGGGTGTGTACAGGAGGCAACTGACTGATGTTTCTTTCTCTCTCTCTTATCAGTAAACATATCCTTGGGTGGGGATTAAAAATAAATAAATAAAAGTCTTCCATCTGTGTGTCTTACCAGAGCCTGCAAAATTTGAGTATCCCATACACAGTTAAACCACACGGCTCTGTCAGAAGGCGGACAGAAACATTCTCAGAATGTTGTCACTTTTTCTCACATACATTGTCCGTTTACTCAGTCCTGCTAATAAGGACTAATAATTGCCCTTGTTAACTAGTCCTACTGTTGTTTTGTTTAAATAATAGTGTTTCTGCAACAGAGACAGGTCATGTAGAACGATATATGGGTTTTAAGTGTTTTCCCGTGAAAGGGTTAACACGTGAGTCTGCGTATCCTCACGCACTGTGTGCAGCGGGTTAGTGTTGCTCACCTCTCTGTGCCCCTGCATCCGAACAAGGTGCTCACCCTGCCTGCTGGCCCAGCACAGCCGGGAACCAGGGGGCAAGGAGCGCGCAGATGCCGCCGATCAAATCCAGGGCCCAGAACCTGGGGAGCGGGGGTGAGCTTGTGTGGGACTAGGTGCTGTGGGTCATCTCGGCCGCCACGGCCACCAGCAGCTCTACCCCACTCGCAGCTGGGAACCGATGTCCATGAAAGAACCAGGGGTCTCCAAGGGCTGCTTTCTTATCTTCTTTCAAGCAACGGTGTTAGACCCCAAAGTGCCGACGGGCGCGGCTGCTCATTCGCATGCCTGCAGTCCGTCAGAAGCCCACGACCATCCCGTGGGCCGCTGCTCCCGTCCATGAAACGCGGGTTTGTTGTGGGGTGGCGGTGAGACACGAAAGGGCCTGGGAAACTGAGCAATGAAACCTGCCGTGGCATCTCTCTCCTCTGCCTCGTAGGCCACTGGAGCCTTTCAAAGGACAATTCTCCGACGGTGGCTGCTGATCAAGTGGGGCAGCCGTCACCACCGCAACAGCAGACGTTCGCCAAGGGCCGACAGTGGGCCCGACTCTGCGGGAAATGCTTTACACAGATTGTCTTGCCCTCCCGACAACCTCAGGGAGTGAGATGCCAATGTATTTCACAGACGAGGCTTAAGGCATTCAGTGACTTGGCCCAAGTTTGCAGAACTGGTCAGCAGTAGGTCTGGGATTTGAACCCAGGCAACCATCCTGAGCCCACACTTGGGACCATGAAGCATCCTGGCTCCCTAATCACAGTGCTTTGTGAAGCCAAGACAGCAGCCAGAAACTGTTCCCTGGAGGGAGAGTTTGAATAAAATATTGCCGAACAGTGGCGAGACGTGGGCTGTGGAGAATAGTGAACTCCATGAAGAGGCGTACTCGGAGACTTCCGTTGGCACCAACACCCAGTAATGAAGGACTGTAAAGACTGCTGTGCTCAGAGCAAGCTGACACCCCCGCAGACCAGAGCCCGCCAGGTGGCGGGTCTGGAGGCAGGTGGAGGAGGCAGGGAGCCTGTGTGCCACACGGGGTAAAACCACAAATGGCTCGTGCGAAGCAGGGCACAGAGCCAGGGATGGGCATGGCTGTGCCGCACAGAGAGGATGAAAGTGTTTCCATCCCTGCCGCCGAGGCTTAAGACGGTCACTTATTAAGATGAGGGAAAGCAAACACAGCCTTGCAGCCAGGATCTGGCCACTCTGCCAAATGGCTCAGTGGCTACAACTGCAATACCCTAATTATCTCCTTAGGATGGACACTGCAGAAAGCCACTCTGATCTGTGGTTCTGAGCCGAAGACCCTGGGGGGTGGAGGGAGACAGCAAACGCCCCAGAAAGGGAGCGCGGAGTCCGTGCAGAGCCGCTGCGAGGAAATGAAACAAAACGAGAATAAACGAACTCAGCGCAGGCTCACGCCAACAAAAGCCACAAAATCAGCAACCAGGGAATGAGACCGCTCCAGAGGACATGAGAATCGCACGTGGGGCCGCGTGAACATGCTTTTTAAATTTCTCCACTGCGTGTCTTCTAAGAGTTAAAGCAAGTGTAACAGGGATCAAAGATGGCCTTAAAAAATTAAAGATGTAGACCAAGCAGAAATGTAGAAAGAACAGATGCGTATAAAAAAGAAATTTAGAAATCCTGGCAATGAAGCAGCTTATCACTGAGACTGACCAAGCTCAGTAGGTGGGGTAAACTCTAGACTGTGTGGCTGAAGAGAGAATCGGTGAACGGGAAAGTCACCATGGAGGACGTCGCCCAGGCCATGGTGCAAAGGCCAGCACCACGAGCAGGTGTGTGACATCGTGGGCCTCAGATTGCATTTTCGAAACAGCTACATATTGGTCATGAGTCCTGACACAATATGAAACCTATAGATACACATTTGCTCACACGATTATGGGACTGACAAGTCTCAGGATCTGCAGCGTGGGTTGGCAAGCTGGAGACTGAGGAGGGTCAGCAAGGGGTCCAAGAGCAGGAAAGAGCCAGTGTCCCTGTTCACAGGACGTCAGCCTGGGAGAATTCCCTCTTGGGGGAGGTTCCACCCTGCATGCTCTTCAGACTTCAGCTGATGGGACGCGCCCCCCCACATCACAGAGAGCAATCTGCCTGACTCGATCCACCAGTGTGTGTTTGTGTGTTCCTCTGATCCACAGACACCCTCTCAGACACACCCAGAATGACATTTGACCAAGTATTGGGGCACCCCAAGGCTCAGTCACGCTGACAATGAGCTGTCACCCCTGCCCTCGGGAACTTAGCGGGAACAGCATCACAATTAGCCAGGAACACAGTGGGTGGAAGAGCCCCTTCTTTTTGACAAGATAGGAGAGTGGATCATAAGGATGGGTGTCTGTAGCTGCAGATGGCTGGGATTCTGGGTTTATATCAGTATGTATATATGAGAAAACACGTGTATTTTGAAGCCAGAGAGATGAAAGTGAGACTCTCTCCCCCTACTACTTGTGTGACATGTTGTAATTCTTAACTTCTCTGAGCCTCAGTTTCCCCATGTGTTAAGAGAGAATAATAGCACCCACCTCAAAGGCATATTGAGAGCAGTAGAAGAGGTGACACATAAAATCCTTGGCAGACCCCTAACCTACCACAGCTGTGCAGTGGTCAGCACCGGGGATGTGGACAGTGGCCCCCGCTCTGCTCACAGGATCCACCCTCTCAGTGCCGGGGAGCACTGCGCCCAGGAAGATGCCGGGCAGGAGGGCCCGCCAGCGTGGGTCTAAGTCCTGCTCACTCCCACGCCCTGGTGGGAGAGCGGGGGTCCCCACATTCTGTGCATCTGCTGCCCACCTGCACACTGAGGGCGAGGCCTCTGCCTCCGGGGCTGTGTTTCTGAACTGGGGGGACTTTTCCCCGGTGATGTTGGGTGATACCTTTGTGATGGTCACCGTTGGGTCAGGGCTGCTAGTGGCTTCTAGTGGGTGGAGGTCAGGGGTACACAGGACAGTCCTCACAACCACCTGGCCCAAGGCATCGGCCGTGCCAAAGTGGAGAGGCCCTGGGATGGGAAATGTGAACTGGATCGTGTTCATAAAAGGCCTGGATGAGGAAGCACAAGTATAGGCTCTCATTGCTGTCCCGTCGTCGTTAGCAGTGCAAGCAAGGGGTCAGAGCGGCACTGGGGGGGGGTTCAGCTCTGCCCCCTTCCTTCCTCCCCCGGGCCCACACCCCCTCCACAGGCTGGGCACGCCAAGGAGAAGGCCTGGCACTGGGGTGGCCGTGGTCCCCATGCTCAGGACCTGGAGGGGGAACATCTCGTGACTTCCCACAAAGATGGTCTGCCTGCTGCAGGTTCAGCACAGAATGTTCTAGAATGCTGCCTCTGGGCAGCTGTGTCTGGGCTGCTTTCTGGCTCCCTCGGCAGACCCAGCCTTGTGCTGGCCCTGAGGCCATGGCCCGGCAGCAATCCCCACCCACAGCCCCCCAGTGCGGCCCTCCCTGCCCCCAACAGGCCTCTTCTGCCCACCTCCGAGCTGCTCTGGGGGCCTGGCTCCCTCCGCTCAGCTCCTGGCTGTGCCCCTGTCCTGGGGCCTGAGAGGAAGCTCTTCTCTATGACTCGGCCTGTGTCTGTCCCAGGTGCGGGTGTGGGAAAGGACGGGGACCCGGCACTCTGAAACTGTCTTCTGCCCACATCCGTCCGCCCTTGAGGGGAGGAACCCCGACCCCCAGACCCAGGGAAGCCCAGACAAAGGCAGGGGGGCCCAGCCTTTCCTCCAAGGCCCCAGCTGCCCCCCTTCCCCTGCCTGAGCTTGAAGAGCAAGACGGGACCGCAGACCACCGAGCGAGCCTGCTTTTCCCAGGTCCGGCCGTGGTCAAGTCGAGTCACAAACTTCCCCCTGGGCCAGTTTCCCCTTTGAAGTCGGCCCGGACGATAACACCGATGGAAACAGAGCCCGCTCCTCTGAGACAGGGCAGTTTCCTGGGCACCGGCCCTGGGCTGGCAGCGAGCAAGCGAGTCTTCCTCCCCACGCCTCGCCTTCCGGCCCGCGCGAGGTGAACTTTGTTTTTTCCCTCACTAGAGAGCCATAAACACAGGGGTACCAAAGAGTTAATCTGCGTTTTTTTAAACCTCCTTCCCAATGCCCGCTCTCACTCCAGCATAAAATCCTGCTGTCCAGACATCAAATCAGTAAGCCCTGTTGCCTGTCAGAGAATACAATGTCAAGCCATTAGTATGTTAATAAGTCCGAGGGCGACAGGTGGCCTACTAGACAGCTCAATTAAGCTGCTCATTAAACACACGCTAACGAACAGCCCAGGCAGGGCCTGAACAGCACCATTCTGTAATGACATGATGTCAGAGCGAGCAAATGAGGAAAAATAACAAAAACATTACAGCAGAGAAGACAGACGCCACTAATAAGGACCCCTCGCTCTACATCAGCCCGCGAATCAATGAGCCACAGGGATCAAAAAACTCGACCCAACATTCTCAGGAGACTGAATGTAGCAAGATTTTTTTGGTCAGTACTTAAAAAAAAATCCCACCCCAAACCTAAAATGATCGCAGAATATCACAAATTAACTGCTTAAAAAAACAAAACAAAAAAAAGAGAGCAGAAGTTTGACACAGAGCTAATCACGAAGTCTGAGGAATTTGGATTGTGGAGTTTGAATGAAAATCATTTTTTAATGGGGTCGTCATTTACATTTGATTGGCATCTTTCTCGGGTCGAAAGCCCACAGGTTCCAGCCATTTGCCTCCTCGCTGCTCGGCCAATTCCAGGGCACAGAGGAATGTGAAGGAGCACGGAGCCAAGTTTCTTAGGTGAAGATTCTACTTATTATTTTAAAAGGAGGGGCTTCCAGCCGCTGCTAGAGGCTTCTCTCATTTTCAAGTAAGGGGCTTCCTGGACAATAAACGGTCCAGTCTCCCCCAGCCCCGGCTCTGACGCTGCCGACAGCCCGCTAAACTAATAGGCTGGTTTGCCATTAGCAGGCCATGACCTTGGCTCTCATCCTTTGTCAAGTTAGCAGCTGACACCGCCTCTGCCGCCTAGGCCCGCAGACTTCCTTCAGGCCTGGGGCTGCGCCTCCCGGGGACGCCCAGGGCCTCCGGAAACCCCGACCGTGGCTGTGGGGCTGCCTCCCTGGAGCTGGACCAGAGAGGTTCCCCGAGTTTGGTGAGCTTCCTGACCCGTCTAGGGTTCCGACCTCGGAAGGCTCTCACCGCTGGGTTCCTGAGCGGGTCACGTCGCCTTCCTGGCTGTGTTGCCTTATTTATAAAATGCAACTGGACTCGGTTTTCTCTCGGCCCTTCCCGTCTAAGGGGGTCTTCAGCGCTGCACATGGAAGATGCTTCTGGAGTTCGCTGTCACGCTGGACAGACCACACCAGTCCCTGAAAGCCACCCAAGGAATTCGGGAGCAAAGGACAGTGCATCTGCTGGGGGAACATCAGAATTCAGAACAGAGACCTCGGGGCTTGTGGGGGCTGTGCGTCCATCCCCCAGATCAGCTGGGACTGAGGAGACAGAAGGGTGGGGGGAGGAGGCAGGGCTGGGAAGTGGGGGCCACAGGAGCTGCAGGGCAGTGCCTGATCGCCGGCAGAAAGCTAGTGTGCCCCGCACACGCGTGTGTTCAATGATAAATGCATGGACATCACCACACTAACATATTAACTTGTTAACACACACAGCAGAGTGAGACCCTTTTAAATGGTGAGAGTCTTTAAAAAGTCCAAACATTTTCTCTCTACACCCCAGATGATGCTATTGGGCAGCTCCTAGGGCACGCACCCCATGACTTGAAGAGCAGTGTTCCAGGTTGTAGGGGGGTGGGGACCAGCACATGTATGTGTGTGTGTGTGTGTGTGTGTGTGTGTGTGAGAAAGAGACGGACAGAGGTGGCGGGTTGACTCGTGGTCAGACCCGCCTCATGGGGACAAGACGGATCGTGAAAACGGTGAGGCACCGGGTAGGTGTGGGATGAAGCCTCGGGAGACACAGCGTGCCAGGCAGAGGGGAGGGCACTTGGTGGGTGTGGGGCGTGCAGCAGCCTGGCTGTCACCCTTAGCCTGTGGATGTGCGCCCACACAGGGGTCCTACCCACGTTCGCTGAGCCCCTTCTCTGCCCGGGAAGCCGCGGGCGCGCCGAGGGAGAGCACTCGCTCCCACGTGCCCCGGCCTCCTCCTCCCGCTCTGCTCTGGGTGCTGAGAGTCGTGGGCAGTGGCACGACCCGGCCCCAGCCCTCACAGGTATGTGGTCACGCAGGGGAGACCGGCCCACTGCACGGTCACCGCACGGTCAGCCAGGGGCAGAGGCGGCAGCCCGGCTTGCGGGGGCACAGGGGCGCAGAGCCTGCTCCGTCTGCGAGTCTCCCCCTGGGCTGGCATGATGCAGCAGAACATCTCTGCGCTGCCCAGCACCGAGGCCACGCGTGGCTATTCGAGCGACTGAGAAACTGAAGTGTTTATTTAATTAAAATCTGAACGGCCACGTGGGGCTGGCGGCTACCACACTGACCGACAGCAGAGCCACGGGGAGCAGGCGTAACATGACTGGTGACGAGCTCCGTGTGGGGGCACATCCGATGTCCAGGCAGCTAGGAAATAGCTGGCTGTTCCCTCGGCACCGCCGCTGACTCCCCAGGGTCTTGCACACGGTGGGCGTGTCGGCGGGTGTGGTGTGGGCAGGTGCTGGCTGGTAAGAAACAAAAAATAAGTTTACATCTTTTCCCCTCTTCTATTCTGTTCTGAGTTCAAATCCCACCTTCCCTGGCCAGGGGGACTCCCTGGGCTTCACATCACCATGTTGGAAAGCCAGACGAAAATCCTAAAAGCAGTTCCAGCCGGTCCCCCGGGGGGCAGTGCGCATGCCCCAAGTTCGGGCTGGCACACCAGACCTCTTGGACCCGTTAGGCTCCTGTTTTCCGGGGGGCTTCCGAACGTGTCTGCTCTCTTCTTTCCTGCACTGCTAAGTCAGACGCTCCAAGCCAAGGGGAGAAGCAGAGAAGCAAATTTCTCTTCAGATGTCCAAGCTCAGCCTACAAAACAGCAGCTGACTCCGGAAGGAGTTTCTGTTCTGGTTTTGTTTGCTTGTTGTTACGATGGAGACGGGAAGAGAGATGTTCCAAAGCCAAGGCCACTGAGAGTGGTGGGGGATTGTCTATTTGAAGAGGGCAGGCGTGTTGAATGCGGGGGTCAGCCTCTCGCCCCCCACTGAAACTCCAACAGCAGGGGAGCTGCTTTGGAGAACACACAGACCTACAGGGTGAAAGAACAGGAGTGGTG
This sequence comes from Macrotus californicus, assembly GCA_007922815.1. Taxonomy (NCBI): domain Eukaryota; kingdom Metazoa; phylum Chordata; class Mammalia; order Chiroptera; family Phyllostomidae; genus Macrotus; species Macrotus californicus. The sequence continues at coordinate 366,100 of VMDR010000102.1, read as the reverse complement.
GTGATGGCATTCAACTGCCATCAGAAGCTGGAAAGTGAGGTGTGTTTGGTGACAGACGTGACAGAGCTGGGGAGGCAGAATCGTGAGCCGCCGATGGGGAGAAGCCAAGAGCAAGCCAGCTGCTCAGGAATGGCTGACACGTGGGCACCTGTGCAAGTGGGAGTGGAGCAGGATGACCAATCCCAAGTCCTTTTAAGAGGCAGTAGGGTCCCCAGCCTCCCTCCTGCCATGGCGGGCCGGAGTGATGTTCACGCTCAGAGTGTCCAGTCTCTGGCCCTTCCCCCGTCACGTTTTCAGAATAACGGCGGTAAGGACAGTAGCTTCCCCAGGAGAGAATGTTGGCGCCTCCACTGCCACGCTTCCAGCAAGGTGAGAGAGAAGCCCCAGACTCCGGTGCCCAAGGCTGCCCAGGAAAATGGCCCGGGAAGACAGCCGTCCTGAAGCCTCAGGGGCCAGGCCCCAGGCGTGTGCACCAAGTTCACAGCCAGCCTTCATGCCCCGCTTGTAAATATGAAAAGACACGTAAGGACCGTCTAGCATTCGAGAGCAGGCCCTCACAGAAAAGGCGGAACCAGAGAGGAGGGGAAGGCACCTGGAGGCAACAGAAGCTCTGGGCGTCACACGGGGACAGGGAAAGGATGAAAAGTCCCTAGGAGTTCGGTCAGAAGGGCAGACTGGGTAGACGCTGGGCTCGCCGCCTCCCGTGACCATGTCAGAATTAAATGAAATCAGGGAACCGTCAGCCTCGCCTGCAGCCTCCATCGCAGGGGGGCCTGTCAGGGCTCTTCCCCGGGCGTCCAGGGACCACGCGTGCGTCTTCTCTCCGGACAGACTCAGGGGCCTCCCAGCTTGGTTTCCTGAGATGGCATGTTCCTCTCTGGCCCCATCTGTCTGTCTCTTCTTCCAAAAGTGAGTGTCACCTCTGGAGCGGGACTGCAAAGTGGCAGAGCTGGCAGGAGTGTCAGGGTCATCGTCCCTGCCCAACAAAGGCCCGGAGATGCAGAGAAGGATGCTCCCCGCCCCGTCCCCAAAGCCCTGTCCAGGTTCCACCTGCCTCCCCGTCACCCAGGAAGTCAGTCCCCGAAGCCCAGGGTGGGGACAGGAGGGTGCTGTTCCTCCCCGCGATGTGACAGGCCACCCTGGAGATGACAGTTCAGAGTTTGTGACCGCAGCACTTCCTGTGGGTGCGCTCCGAAACCCCACTTCCGTCGACCGAGACCCCCAGTCAGTAATGAGGAAGTAAAAGGACTCACTCTTGGCCGAACCTCTGCAGCGCTGGGCACTGGGGACTCAAGGTTCCCTCTTGGTGCAGGGTGGGGACATCGCTGTGCAGTGGCCTCTCAGACTGGGCCATACCCAAGGGGCAGAATCCTTTCCCACAAGCCCTGGGCCCTGTCAGGAGGGCCCTGCGTTGTTGCTGCCCTTATCTCTGGCGCAGGCCTGGCAGGGAGGTGGGTCAGGACGTGTGAAAACCCACCTCGGAGCCTCTGCAAGCCCCCCTAATCTCCCCGTGAGGACACTGCGGTGCTGCTTCTGCTTCTGAGAAGGCACTAGGGGCGGCCCAGGGCTTGAGCCTCCTGCTCCTTTGAAAAGAAGCTTGGTCTTGAGTGCGGAGCTCAGATTCCAGGAGGCTGGCCGAGCTGCTCCGCTGCTGGATTCCAGGGCTGGGGTTGGTGGCGACCATTGGCGTCAGCGCCAGGGTGGGTGGGGGTGGGGGCAGGTGTTTGCAGGGGATTTAATGTCTGAAAGAAAAGTCCAGTTTTCCCGAGGGTCACCTGCTTCTTAAAGGCAATTTTTCCACCTAGTGCCTCAACGTTGGAGAACATGGCAAATGAGAGTTTGCATCTTCTGACCAAATACCTCTGACCCCAGGCCTCAAGGGCCTATTTAGTCCTCAGAGGGACCACATCACCTCTCTTAAGGGCTGCGTTGTGTCCCTCCCCAAATTCCTAAGTTGGGCCCCTCACCCCCAGGACCTCAAAATGAGACTGTTTGGAGATTGGGTCTTTAAAGAGGTAACTCGGGTAGAATGAGGTCACCGGGGTGGGCCCCCATCCGGTACAACTGGTGTCCTATCTGCAGAGGAGGACAGGCCCACCCGGCTGGGCAGTCATCCTCTGCTGGATCTGGGGCTGAGCTCTCATACCACCGGCTATGTGTGCACTGTGCCCCACAGAAAGACAGGTGCAAGGCCCTCGCCCCCAGACCCCAGAACGCCAGCTCGCTCGGCAACAGCCTGTGCAGATGCGGTCAGTTACGATGGGGTCGTGCTGGAGCAGGCCGGGCCCTCACTGCTACACAGCCTGTGTCCTCATAAGCAGACAGCCATGAGAAGGCACAGACGCCAGCAGGGGAAAGGCCACTTGCAGGCAGAGACAGAGGCTGGAGTGACTCGGTCCAAGCCCAGGGATGCCGGGGCCACCAGGAGCTAGAAGAGGCCGGAAGCTTCCTCCTGTAGGGCCTTCGAAGGAAATGTGGGCCTGCCCACACCTGAACTCCAGACTTCTAGCCTCGGAGCTCCAGGGCAGCAAATTTTAGTCACTCGGAGCCACCCGGTTGGTGGTGGCACCTTGTGACAGCAAGCCATTCCAGGAAAATCACTTCTCTTCATCCTGAGCATTTTAAATGAAACGAGGTTCAGCTTCCTGATTACCGGGGTGCTCAGCGGGGTCATCTTCGAGATGTCCCCAGGGAGGAGTCTGTGCCCCGAGTCACAGCGGGGGAGGGGCAGGAGGCTGAGCCGCTCACGCCGCAGGCCCACAGCTCTGCGCCCCATACCGCTGTCGCTGTGCGGTAGCACTTACCCCTCAGGGAATGGGATTGTTCGGGCGCCCACGCTGAGTCTCCCCCTAACCCTGCAATCTAAATGCTTAGGAGAAACAGTGCAAAAACTATTATTGATTTTTTAAAAATTCCATGGTATCTGGAGGAACAGAAGCAAATGTGGAAACTGAGGTTCTTCCAAGGCAACCTGGTTATTAGCCAGGGAGGTGGGGCCTTGACCCTGCTGGTGACAGGATCCTTAGGGGCGGCGCCTGGGGCAGAGCTGGGAGGCACCTGCTGCCCTGCCCCTGGCCAAGGCGACCTGGGTGAGTGGCTCAGCCTCCTGCACCAGCCCCTCCCCCGCTGCGACGTGGGGGCACTGATTCCTCCCTCGGGGACTTCGTAAGGATGACTCCGCCGAGTGCCACGCCTGGCACATAGTCAGCTCTCACCTGCTGACTTGTGAGTTCCTCCCATTACTGACCCCAACAGCCTTGATGGCCCTACAAAGCAGTCTCAGAGTCACAAAGGAAGACGACTGGCCCCCGGCCGTCTGCCAGGCTCGGGGAGGCAGCTGGTGACATGTCGCCAACACGGCTTCAAATTTTGAGAACAGGTTCCATTACCAAGTGGCTCTTCACTGCAGGTGGCACGGACCCCAGTCACTTGGTCCCTCTGAATGCAAACTGCGGAGGGAAATGAGCAGAGCAACTCAGCACCCCGCCTAGAGGGTGCTTTTGAGAATTTAGTAGGAAAATATTTGAAAGAGTATTCTGGGACAAAGTGAAGGCCCTGCACAGAATTTCTGAATATAAATGATGTTTATGAAATGTGTGTGTGTGTGTCTTTGATATTTATCTGTGAGGTTTATAGTCCAGCCACAGATTGGACAATTGTGCTCTGTTTTCATCGGACCAGTAGCATCAGAGCAAGTCAGCACGAGATTAACTAAAAATGTAAAACTAGACGACGCGTGATATCTCAAAATCAAAGATCGCCCAGTGAGCGCTGGTCCCATTTTCAAGGAGGAAAATGTATTTACGACACTGTGTATTCAGATGGGAGCATGTGCTCAACCCGGGGGCGACTCTACCCCCTGGGGAGCATGTCATAACAGCGGGCAACCTCCTCGGTCGTCACAGTTGGGGACAGAGTGTCCCTGGCGTGCTGTGGGTGGAGGCAGGGGTGCTGTTAAAAGCAAGGCACAGGACCGTCCGCACAGCAGAGGGTGACCAGGACCAAACAGGGCCAAGGCTGAGAAACTCCTTCAGAGAGGAGCCCCTTCTCCAGAGGGGCCCTGGGACGTGGGGTCAGAGTCTCATTCCTTTCTCGAAATGGGTGGGTGGGAGGGTGTGGGAAACGTTAGGGAAGCTAGGGCAGGTGAGGAAGTAATCTAAAATCCGCGTTGGCATGGCCACCTCTGTTGTCCTCCGAGAGCTGGAAGACACTAAATTGGGCAACTGTGTTACCTGAAAGAACGCCCCCAGCTTCCCTGCCGCTTCAGCACCTTTCCCGCGGCTGTCACCACGTGAGAACACCAGAGGGCGCTCAAGAGAGGTCGAAGCCGCCAGGTGACTAATAAGGTGTTCCTGCGTTTGTCTTGGCACCTGGGATCCCAGGGGCTGGGAAAGGAGCCAGAGGTCACTGGCTCCTTCCCACCTCCGCCTGCACCAGCTGACACTGGCTCCCCCCACGCTGCTCCGAGGGGCTCAGGAAAGCTTTCCCACGGCAGAGCCACACACGCCGTGGCCGCAGGCAACCTGCTGGCGGAGCCGGGGAAGTCGGCACCCTCAGGTCCTTAGCCCTCAGGCAGACAGGGAGATTTCCATCTGGAGACAGGCCTTGGAGAGCATGCCACAGGGGTCTCAAAGAGCTGCCGGACAGTGCAATCAAACGAGTGTGTCGGGGGCATCAGCAAGCGCTGACGGGTGGGGGCTTGCCTCACAGGGCGGCCCCCACGCAGCCCAAGGCTTCAGTGCAGACAGTGGTGACTTCGGGCGCTGGCAGCGCGGGCAAGTGTGTATGAGCATGCACAGGGGACAGCAGGGGCACTTCGGGCCCCCTGAGGGTCTGCCCGTGCCCACCGCCCCTCCTTACTCAGAAGGTTGCCTCTCCACGGTATCGCAGGGGACGGAGCAGCCTCACGGTTAAGACTCGGCGGCCACACTATTCAAGCCCCGGCCCCAGCGCCACTGCTACCCGCCTGCTGCACTCAGGCCAGCGAGTTAACTTTCGGCGTTCCTTTCGGCGTCGTGGAAACGGGAGTGACAACAGTGGCAGGAGCGGCTCCTCTCAGGGGCTTGGAGAAGAGGAGATCAAGTGATACGTTTTCAGCTCTCAGGAGAGGCCTCGCAGGTGACAGGGACCACACAACGTTTGATTCTTTCACTTTGTTACAAGAGTGTTTCTACTTCACACCCTAAACTCTCACCAACATTTGATGTTGGTATTGAGGGGACAGGGCTGAGAAAGCGCTGGACACTCATTGCTTAGAGGGTTAAGTCCTCCAACTTCTACTTCCAAAACTTTATTTATTTACTTATTGAGTGTTTTTTTGGGGCGGGGGGAGAGAAACATCAATGTGTGAGAAACACTGATCGGTTGCCTCTCGCATGTGCCCCGACAGGGGGTCGGACCCACAACCCAGGCATGTGCCCTGACTGGGAATCGAACCTGTGACCTTTCGCTTTAGGGGGCAGTGTCCATCCACTGAGCCGTACCAGTCAGGGCTCTACTCTCAAAACTTAAAAAAAAAAGTTTGTATCAGGTGGTCCCTTCAAAGCAGGATGAAGACATGCCGTGATGAAGGAGGAGCCCCAGGTTCCAGAACTGGGTAGCTCCTCAAAGCAGCGAGCGGGGCTGAGGTGTAAGATGGGGCCAGATCCCCAGGTCCCCACTCTGCCCACCTGTCTCTTGTAATTCACAAATTAGTGCAGAACAGACACCCACGTAGGAGAGAGCAGCCCTCAGAAGCTGTGACCTCTGGACTGGCAAAGCCAGGACAGCGGCTGTTCAATGAGCGTGTACCGTGGGCCCTGGGCGGTGCTCTGGACCCGACATGTACTCTGTCCTATGCTGGGTTTCCCCGGAGACAGACTCTCACGCAAGTGATTTAAAGCTAAGTTCCCAGGGGTAACAGGTAAAGTGAAGAAGGGCACGGAAAAGGAAAGAAACCACGAACAGGTGTGATCTCGGGCAAAGCTGATTGTGGGCGGGACTGTGGCGTGTCCGTCACAGCTTGGAGTGGCCCCCAGTGGAGGCGAGGAAGCTGGGGCTTTCTTAGCCACCCGGGTCAGCTAGAGGGAAGAGCCACCTTGAGGGAATCAAACTCCCAGGGGTCCCCAGCTCCACGTCTTCCAGCCTATGGGCTCCAACGGAAGCCGCCTCCGGGAAGAGTGATGGAGTGACGAAAACCGATCCAGGAGCCCGAGGGGTGGGGGTGGGGGCAGGGTGTGCTTCCTATAGCGGCAGCCTCTTCGCACAAGAGCTTTCGGCTCCAGCCGGTTTGTCACCTTGTGCTGGATTCTCTGGATCTTGTCACTTTACCTTTGCAGTTGAGTCCAGAGACTCAAATCAAAGTGAACCTTTTAGACCTTGGTCTGGTCTGGGCAGGGCTCTGGGAGAAGGCCGTGAGCACCGCCACGCACCACGACAGAGGCCCCCAGTAAAAGTGCCTTGGAAGAGACCCACAGTTCTCCCTCTGGTGAGCCCAGGGCTGGTGGGATGGCTCTGCCCTGCTGGATCCTGGGGTGGGGGTGCCACTTGGCCTCCCTCCCAGGAGGTCATGTCGTTTCAGGCATGCTGCCATTGCACCTGTGCTCCGGTCCGCAGGAAGGATGGGCGACCGACAGCACAGAGGGGAATGCCCCTTCCCTGGAAGGACACTTTCCAGGGGTTTTACAGCACTTCTAGCCTGAGCCTGTAGCTGGGCCTGGGTCACGAAGCCACACACATTTCTACTCCGTGAGATCGTTGGGACAAAAATCGCAGGGTCTGGGTGGCTCCTGCTAAATGCTGTCCTTCATCCGCATTAAATGGTAGCTCGGTGTTTTGCAGACACAGCTGCAGACAGGGTGAGCTTGACAGGAGCCCGTCCAGGAAGTGCAGCATCGCAAAGAGGACATCAATGTGTAATTGACCCCAGGTGGCAAACGCAAGGCCCGTGGCCAAATCAGCCCAGCACCTTGTTTCTACCCGGCGGTAGCACCAAGCTCCTTGCCCCTAGCTAAGGAGTAGTTACATTTATACAGCCCTAAAATTACATTCGGCCCTTTGAAGACAACCGCGAGGCTGACGTGGTCCCCGGTGACAATGAGTTTGACACCCCTGCTGTAAGCCATGACCTAGCTTCCCTTCCCGGAGCCCGTTTTGGAGGTGCATCCCCGGCCTCCTGTATTTGCTGCAGGTGAATTGAGCTCCTGGAGAACCACCTTGTCTTGCTTTTGCGTAGAGCGCCCCAGCAACAAAGGGCGGGGCTGCAAACAGTCCCCCCTGGGAAGGAGGCAGAATGGGATTGGTGCTGGGGGGTTTCTGGGCTCCTCTGCCTGCACCCGAGGGCACTCTGTCCCCACACCGAGGGACCTGGTCCCCGCTTCAATTCCGCAAGGGACTTCTCAGCCCAGCAGGGGCGCTGGCTGGCGTGGGGTGTGCAGACGCAGCCTCCCTCCATTTTCATCTCTGCATTTTTGCTCAATATACTTGGATTTGGGGCCGAGCAGAACAGAGTTGCAGATGCTGCAGGGAAGGAAGCCCCCGAAGACTGAGGGAGTTTGCTTCCTGAAATGCGTCTGTGCCTCCGCTTTCAAACGAGGATGCTGACATTGTTCCAGGACAATTGCGCTGTCCAGGCCGAGGGGCCCCGGGGTGTCAAGGCACCGATGTTAGTTTTTTGTTTTTTATAACTGATTGTAACAAGTGGTCGCTGAGAAAATGCAGGCTTCCTAAGGCTGCCCTTCCAATGACCCATGCCCTGACCTGGACAGGCCACCTTCTGTCCGAGAGAGTTTTGTTCCTAGACCAGATGAAACCCCTGGCTTACCCCTGGCCACCAGCAGGGTCAATCAGACACCAGTACAGCAGCGGCAGAGAGGCTGAACCCAGCGACAACTATAAGCACACACCTCAGGCCACCTCTCTTGGAGCTTCTGATCTTGCTGTTTTCTTTACCCTAAAATGCAAGGCCTGCTCCACAGCCCTGGCTCTCAGCGGTCCATAAAACGGACCCCTCGCCGGGCAAGAAGCCACACGTTTTTAAGATACACATGGTATTCCTCTGAGCTGGTTAGGAAGCATAAAGCCAGGGACCGACTTTGCAATGAGGCTTGCCTGGGGTTTGTCTCCTGTGAATGGTGACCAGCCGCACGGAGAGCCTGGGGTGGCCTGTGTGGCTCCCGATCGGCTGAGAGGCCTTCTGTTCAGCTGGGGCCTTTACAAGTAAAACCTTCCTGGCACTCAGAAAGAAACCGCTAGAAGCGGATTCCGACGCCGGGGAAGAGTGGGAGCCAGCACAAGGAGCACACGTTTCCGCAGTGTCAGGGGCAGGTCCCCCTGGCAGTCTCTCTTGGGAAAGCGGTGGGAATGCCGGGGCGGGGGATGGGGGGGGTTTGGGGGTGGCGAGGACCTCCCTCTGTGGCACAGACAGACGTCCCCTTCTCCCCTGGTGACCAGCCGGGCAGTCATGTTCTTCACTCAACATGGGGGGGAGGGGGCGGGGCCTGTTATTTTTTTATTTTATTTCATTTTCTAGGGCAGAGCAGAAAGCAAGTGACACTGCATTTGTGCTAATAACTTCACGTCAAGTCTGCCTGGACGCACGGTGACTCCCCTCCGGCTTTGTTCCGAAGCACCGGCAAGGAGAAAAGCAGACCGAGGCGCTGTCTGGCCCCGGCTGCAGCTACGCCTAACACGGCGGTGGCAACTGGGGCGGAGGGCGCAGGGGGCCAGGACGAGGCTCCCGTGTAAGGTGACTAAGAAGTGACAGAAAGAATCACCGGCAGTGACCGACGCCAGGTGGGGAGAAACAGAGACAACCGGCAATGTTGGAGGCATGAAGACAGGAGGTGGGGAAAGGGGGCCTTGTGGGGGGGTCAGATTTAGTGCATGTGAAGCAGATGCCCGAGGAATCTTTAGCAGGGAACACAACAAAATCCACTTTTCTGACCGGTGCTTCGAGGCAGTGTTTCAAAGCAAGACAAAGTCGACCTCCCCAGGCCTTCTGGGGGCTCTCCCCCCACCCCACCCCTTGTGGTCACAGCCCCAGGGCAATTAATCTTGACTTAGCGAATGATGCCCCTTAGGGGTTTCCAGCGGACCTTCCAGTCTGAGAGAGCTCTGAAGGTCTCAGATGAGGCCACCCGTGTTCCCCTTGGCTATTTGCAGGGAGGGGGGATCTGACTCTGACTTCCCTTTCATCTCCAGGGGGAGGACTCGACACTTGCTACTGGAGCAGGTCTCCTTTCCTGTCACTTTCCGAGACCGCCAAACTAGAGGTGGGTGCCCCTGCTCCCCGGTCACCTTGGAGGGTGTAGGGGACCGGAAGTAAGTCTGAAACAATAGGCGAACACAGGCCCGCCCCTCCGAGGGAAGAGTTATTACCCATCCAAATGCCAGTTTGTTTTTTGATTTTCCACGGTCCAGCCCTGTGTTCAGCACGAAAAGACACTTTCGCCCCGATACACACCAGGACAAAGCAGAAGGCATGGCCAGCTTGTTCCGTCGGGCGAGCTGTGATCCAAGTTTTCTGCCCCCTCCCCCCCTTTTCCACATTGTTTATTGCCGCACGAGCCTGTTCACCGAAATTCTAAAATGCAGTGAAATTTGGGGGGATTAAAAAAAGAGAGAGAAAGTGAGCTGACTGCACAGATGTAAAGTGTTTCAAATGGGAACGTAAGGGCCCTTGTGAAGAAAGGAAAGTTACACCAGGTCATAGAGGCTGAAGCAGAGACTGGACACCCAGCTCTGCTCCTCGGGAGGGAGGGAAGGAGCGGCCCACCAGGAGCTGCCCAAAGGCACAGGCCGGCCCAGGATGCAGGAGCGGCAGCCTCCGCTGGGTTTGGTCCCCCGGTGCTCGAGTTCCTTTCTGACAAAGGGCAAAGGGGAGGAAAGGCTCGGGCAGGTCCAGTTTTACTTGGGACGCAGTCCAGCACCTCTCAACGTGTCAGCAAAAGACACCGACCGGCGTGGGAACGGGCGGGAAGACTGAAATGTCTCCACTGATGCCCCTTTCCTTGTCCTTCCTCACGCCCAGATCCTGTGCCATGCTAGGGAAAATAGAATTCAGAGCTTCAAAAAGTTGTTGTTTTGATTTGCATAATAGTTCTCATATTTGTGTGAGAAGATTGTAGGAATGGGGAAAACCTGGAAAAACCTGGCATTTTTAGTTATGGAAAAGGAGCTTGTAAACTGTTAACATCTCTGTTAACATAAACTTGATCGATAAATTACAAAAATATTGATCACATCAAGGGTAAAAACTAAAATGAATTTATTTAAATCAAAAAAGGCAAAAAAAAATGACACTACTTTTAATTGGTAGGGTATGGCTTTGCAGTGTGCCTATTTTTAACTCAAATAAAGGGATTTGTTAAATTTTTGGACCATGATTATGCAAAGGGATACCAAATATCTAGAACATGTAACAACTCAAGGAGGGAGTCTTTTCCTGATTTAAAAAAAAAAAAAAAAAACACCTCTAAAAGGCTTGTTTTTGATGCGAATTAGTCAAACGGTCTAAAATCTAAAATTCTCCGTTTCCCACATTGAAAGCGTCTATGGATTAAATTACGTCAACAGCGTCCCGAAAGGCCCATGTGTTGCTCACTCCAGCTCCCACATTGAATGGCCCCAGGAGCTTCTAGAAGAGTCCGCCCCTGTGAGTCTTGCCTGAATCCGAAGGCTGCCCCTTCCCAAACGCTGGACGAGGACAAGCCGATGTCCCAGAAATCAGGGCTGAGCCCGGGGTCTCTGAAGTCGCAGCCCTTTTGTGCTGGCACTTTTGAAATATCTCCATTGTGATGCAAATCTTGATTTTCAATCAGAACTGGCTGGAAAAAACCCCTTTCTCTGGCACCGGTGGCAGAAAGTAAGGAAGACCAAGTCTGTTTTCTCGCTTCTGTCTCCTGCGCAGCCGAGAAACACACGCTGCCCCACGCAGACACCAGACAGACACTGGCTGGACACTCAGCTGCGTCCGCCAGCACTTCTGGCCCAGTTCGGCCCCCAGAGGCACGGTGTCCTCATTTTAAATGACTCCGTCCCCCCCTTTTCTAACGTGGGTGCCAATGTGAAAAACATCTAAGGACATTTTCGCTTTTCTTGACGTTCAAAATCAAACCTGTTTTAGAGAGAGTTCGCCCTTTGGGGCCTGGATCCTTTAGTAAGTCTAGGCAAATAAACTGAAATCAAAAAGAAGGCCTCGTCCACAGCGCGGAAGCCCCCCACCTGTATTTTATTTTAAAAGCCGAACGTTGGGGCGTGGGACCCTCTGGACCACGGCAGAAAGCCGGAGGACACTCGGGCTGTTGTGTGTGTCTGTGTCCCTGTGTGTCTGTCTTTAGCTGCGCCCTCTGAGCGAGCATTTCTGCCCAAACACACACATGGCCTGGGATTAAAAGGGCTGAAACCTACCAGCAAGTTCTTAAGGCCCTCTCACAATCATTAGACCAAACCCACTGTCATTCCAGATTCATTTTTCCCTTATTCAACTGTCCAGCTAATTCCTGCCGCATTCGGCAGGCTTATATCTTAATCTTTTCTGTTACATAGAGAGTACACACTGAAAGGCTGCATTTTCTGGGTACATGCACCCATTGCGAGCGGATGAACCCTATGTGAAGAGACGCACAATGCGGGCACGGCTGAATGGTGTCCCGCGCTGACACGCTGCGGGTCTGGGGACAAAAAGCCGCCCACAGGAGCCAACGAGGGCTGCAGCGCCAGGGGCTGGCCGCCCAGACCCGGGTGTGAGCTCACTGTCTTCACTCACACAGGCTGTGGGAGAGGAGTCACCGTGTGTTGGACTGAGTGGGACGTGTTTTGGGCACTGGCCTTGTGTTTTCTTCATTGACACAAGAAAAGGAAAAAGGAAAGAGGCAGGGAAGAGCGGGGGGGTGGGGGGGGGGCGGGGGGAGGAAGAGAAAAGAAGAATAGAGGAGCTACATTTGCTGTTTTTAATTTGCCGGCTGGGGGAAAGGCACAGCTGAGAGTTCTGACCAGTGGCCACCTGAGAAGCAGGGCCTGGCCCCTCCACAGGGGGCACCTCTGGCCCCCTATTATGCTGAGGCTACTACCAGGGGACTTTTTATTTGCCTCCCCACCCCCCACCCCCGTCGCCTGGTTAACTTACTGAGCCCAGGGCTGATGTTTGCCAAGTTTAATAAAGCCTTTTATTTGAGGAGGTGCCAGGGCAGTGGCCAGACGGGAGGTGTTTCCAGGAGGTCCCCGGGCAGGGCATCTGGGGTTGGCACTCCACTCCCCAGTGGCCGCAGGGGTCTCCCAGGAGGACTCCCCAGACATGAGTTTCTCTTGGGGCTGCACGCAGGCAGCAGGGTGTCAGATCTGCACCCTGTGTCCCTACCCCAAACACGGGTTTCAGAAACAGATAGATGTGTTGGCCTGCACCCCCTTCTCCACCTGCCCCCCACCCAGCACGGCCGTACCGGGCAAACAGAGACCCAGGACACTCAGGTGCACCTGGATGTCAGGACACAACAAATACTGTCCAACAATCTAAAAAGGGGTGCTGGGTCCGGATACCTGAAGTTCAAGTTTAACTGGGTGTCCTGGTTGGTTTGGCAACCCTATCTCCCCACCCCAACCCAGCCATGCGCCCCGGGCTGACCACCACCCACCCCCCACCCATCAGGAGGCAGCCCCCACTGCCTACTCCCCGGATGTTAAGAGGATAATGAGAAAGTGGATGGGTAGGTGCTTCCAGAAAGGTTGCTAATTAACCTGGCTGGTTAACACGTGGCTCCCACGTCCCAGCTGGGCCTCCAGCCTGAGACACGCTGTTGAGACCTGACCCTGGTGTTCTTACCTTCTGCAGCCCACAGCCCCTCCCTCCTCCAAAGGGCTTTGTGTCAGTTTGGGGAGGATCATGTTTTTAAACCAATCGCCTGTACTAGAGGCATACATGGTGTTAAGGAAGACTCAGGGATAAACTGTCTTCACTACCTTGATCCCCCCCCTCCACCCCCCGCCTGTCCACCTCTGCCCCACTCCCACTCCACCAAGTCCTTCCCCTGCAATGAGCACTGTGGCCACTGCTTCTGTCCACAGGGACACTGGGTGGCGACGTTTGACCCCCGGTGTTTGCTAATAAGCTGCTAGAGCCCAGTTGGCCTCTAGGATCTGTCCTGAGGGGACACACTTCCTGGATCCCCGTTTGCGGGCCCCTGAAGTTCACATGCTTAAAGGCGCAGTGAGAAAGGGAGAGGTCTCCCTTTACCTGCAGGCAGCTAGAGGGCTGGCGGTTCTCTGAGCTCTGACCAGAGACCTCCTCGGGCTGTCCGGGGACTGGAGGCTGCAGTGGCTCGTCTGCTGGCCAGGACGAGAAGGGTGGCTTTCCCCACATGGCAGCACTGCCCTCATCTCCAAACACGACTCGGCTGTTTGTAGTGGCCGCGCTGGCATCACGGAGCAGGACACGGACGATAAATTAAGACTGCTTTGCAATTAGAGCCGATGATCACAGCTGTGGGGACAAATGGCAAATGTGCTAATTGAATAATTTGTCACTTGACTGTTAAACAAACAATTCAGCCTCTTTACATGACAAACTGCCATCCCCAGCACACCACCGAGGGCCACGCCCCCATTGCTGGGAGCCATGTCCCCAAGGCAGGGTAACATGTGACGGGGAAATTTCCCTCAGATTAAAAATGCCCTCAGACTTGGAAAGTTTTCTTGGAAATGAGTTGCAGGAGGATGAAAACCCTGCCGTTCAGAAACATGGGACAATCAGCAGGTGTTAAGATTTCTACACCCTGTCCCGGCTGGTGTGGCTCAGGTGGTTGGAGTGCCGTTCATGATGGAGGGGTCCCGGGCTCCATTCCTGGTCAGGGCACACACCTGGGTCACAGGTCCTATTCCCATTTAGGGCACACACCTGGGTCATGGGTTCAATCCCCAGTCCAGGTGTGTGCAGAGGTGTCCCATCAATGTTTCTCTCCCTTCCTCTTTCTAAAAAGCAATGAAAAAATGTCCTTGGGGGAGGATAAAAAAAATTAAAAGAAAATATGTCTGCGCTCCTTAGATACAACCGAGTGAGGCGAGCCGTCCGGCTGGCTGCAGCCGAAATCGCTCCCTCCAGCTCATCCCCACTCACAGTCCCGTCTTCAGCCACTGTCATCTCCCAGTCCACAGCGTCCTTGTGGTGTCTCTTTGCCACCTCCCCCCCGTGCTAACCCACAAAGCTGAGATGACTGCCGTTGGCCCGTGGGAGGGCTTTGTGTGAACTGAGGGGCACTCAGCCCTGGGTGGCGCTCCGGTTTTGGTACAAGCCGGGTATACATCCTGGCTCCCCCCCAGAGGCCTAGGCTGTGTGCAGGGCACAGCCTGCCCCGCCCTGGAGGCAGCCCTGTCCTCAGCTGCCTCCAGAACCAGGAGGTGATTAGGTCATTGAAAGCCACAGACACTCCCCCAACCGATGGCCACCATCATCCCTTCTTCCTCATTCTTCTGTCAGAAGTGATAATGAAGAGCACTCGATCATGCACACCCCCACCCCCACCCCCATGCACACACAAGCCGCCCTCGGTCAGACAAGGAGGGAAAGGCAGCAAAATGAGGATTTCTGGTGTCGTCCATTGGTCCTGTCCTTCCTCAGGTGCCCCATTTCCAAGGATCACTCGGCCTGGGGCAGTGCTATGTCACCAGGTGACACCAGTTTGGGGCAAAGTACTCCAGCATGCAGAGTGATTCTATTGCAGAAAATTTCCACCAGGCAGGAAAGAAGCTCAAAAAAGTCTGAGCACTGCTCTTCCTGCAGGAAGGAGGGTCTCTGGGTAATTCACGTTAGGTTTTCACGGCTGTTCTGGCGTGGATTTGGGGGAGCCGGAAGGGAACCCAAGCAGTGTGTGATCCTTACGGAAGTCTGACCGTTTGGACGTAAAATCTGTCCTGGAGCCGGGATGGTCGACAAGATGATGCATCTCTCACCAAAAGCCGTTCTGCTTTGGCCAGGCAGTGGGTCTGGGTTCGCCCCAGGAGGCCTGAGTGAGCATCTCACGGTCAGTGCTTGGCAGGAACTCACTCTCATTATTGCTGCTGCTGCTGCTGCTGCTGCTGCTTTATTATCGCTGAGTTCTGTGTCACCAGGTGTCCAGCTCGTGTTGACGTAGTCTGTCGGGTATGCCCAGGGGAGCAGAGTGGGGAAGGGGACCCCCCCACACCAGCCCTGTTTATAAAAGGGCTTCTTTCCTGAACGTGCTTGTTCTTAGGACCTGTGAACAGGACAGGGAAAGGCAAGGGCCTCTGAAGCACTCCTAGGGCACGGGGTGTTTGTCCTGCAGCCATGAGATACCTGATTCTCCAGAATGTTCTCCAGGCAGCCTCCCGCCATTCAGCACTGATTTTGCTCCACCCCAATGAGGCTGAGATTCCAGCAGACAGGAAAGCACTAGCAAGTGCTGGAGAACCTCAGACCTTTGAGATAACCAGGCACCAGCTCATCGCTCCTCTTGTGTCCAGAGAAGATGAGGAGCGAGTGGACGTGGCCCCTAAATCACACTGTTCTTTCCCCCTCTCCCTGGTGGGGTGTGCCCTGCTCTCCCTGCCCCCCAACTCAAGTAAATAGCGTCCTTCCCTCCGAAAGTTAACTGGGACTCAGAGACTCCACGTGCCATTCTTTTCTGATATAAAATATTTTTGCCGTACAGAGAACCCCGGGGGCCAGGCCAGGGCGGGCAGAAGCAGAAGAAAATAATGAGTCCACAGCCTCCTCCCCGGGGGCTCAGAAAGCCCCGGAGCCTCTGCTCTGGGGAGCTTGTGCCAGGTCTATAAATAGCAGAGGTGCACTCGGGATTAATCACAAGTCTGGGAAGCGGTGATTTTCCTTGGACAAACCCTATTGCTGCTGGAAAAAAAAAAAAGGACATTCAACTTTCTCACCCGTTGATTAGAACTTGGGCGGAGTTTAGAAAATAGCCTCATTTTCCCCTCTTCTTGCTCCCAGGCCTCGTCTAAACACTGCCTTATTGCTTCTTTAAAAGGATGTCGGCAAAGACAGAATTGCTAAAACTTACCAAAAAGTGCGCTCTTCCGGTTGGTGGGTCTTCTTGTTTGGTTGTGAGAACACACTCGCTTTGAAGACCCAGCCCGTTTTCATCTGCGGGCACACCCTCCTCGAAGTCCGCAGTACGTGCGCCTCTGTCCCTGAGGGCAGGACAGAAACCGCTCCCAAGGAGAAGGGCGGCACATCAAGTGTAACAAGTAGCTCTGGAAATAAAAGCAGAATATCGTGTCTTTTTATGAGTGTTGTACTTAATTTTACAACTCGCCACTTGAAATTGATCAATGCCAGAATTTGCTTGTTGGGACGCCGGCCTTGTAAATGAAACAGGCCCAGTTTTTCTGGTAATGTGGTTGGTTGTCAACCCTTAAAAGGTTACAGAGCAATGCTCCGACCCACCGAGCCACACCAGCCAGGGCTCTCTGTGACTTCTCAAACAAACTTTTGCTTGTAGTTGAGTCTTGGCTCTGAATTCTGTCTTTGCCAAAACTCAAGGACTGAGGTCCAGCCCCGGGTGCCATTTGCCATCATCACCACCCTTCTGAGTGATTTAGCAGAGACTCCTGTCATGAAAGATAGATTGAGAAGAGAAAAACAAACAGAAACTTATTCACATGTATACCTGAGAGGTGCCCAGAGGAAAAACAAAATGGGTATCTTTTTCTCAGGTAGGTGGCTTAGAATTCAGGGTCAAATACTGTCTTTCCAAGGGGAGATACAGGTCTTCTAGGGGAGAGGGAATATTTTGAGAAAAGATGAAGGGGCCCTTGGAAGAGTAGATGGGGGGTGACGTGGACTTCTAGCCCCTTTCCTGCAACAAGAACCCACCTTCCCTGGCTGATGACAGTCCCCAGGGGAAAACTGACGGTAACTGAGCTCCGTTTGCAGGCTCGGTCTGGGTAAGAGGAGCTCAGAGAAGGCCCCTTCTTGCATCTGCTGCGTTCCAAGTGCCTGCGGCACACAATCATCGATATGCCAAAGCAGCGTATTCTGGGGTGGCATGTCCTGAACTCCCACAGTCTTATTTGGGGGTGACAGTATTCCACCTTTCGGCACTGAGCTTGCTTCCAGTTTTCTCCTGTTATAAATAAATATGCCCATATGTGGGAATAACATATGTGTATGCATACACATATTTACTTTTTAAATGTGATAGGAAAATTCTTAGCTTCTGTTAAAGGGGAACAAAAATCATTTGAGTAAATTTGAAGCTCTAAATCAGCTTCACTGCGTGAGTGATCCACGGATTGGGCAGCATCTCCTCTAGGGAGTGGAGAAGAGCCCCGAGAAGCTAGACAAGGTGGAAGGTACTTATAGGGTGAAACTGGGTGAGGCAGAAAGTTACCAGCCAGAGAAAAAAAAGGATCGTCCCAGGAAAGGGTGCCTTCCCTTAGGCTTGGGGGAAGACTGGGGTCTAATCAGGCAGATCGCCTAAGCTTCCTTCGGGGGTCTGGAGAGGGCCCACAGGACAGACGACCTCGTTAGAACTGACCAGAACACTCCAGACTGACCAGTTAGGCTAGTGTTCCTGGAGAAGGCTGGAACTGCAGGTGGGTCAGGTATTGAGTCTGGGTCTGTTAGGGTTTGTTGGTGTAGGTAGCTAGTGAGTATTCATAAAGGAAGGGAGCAAAGGGAATCTGACATTAAGCCTAATCTACTAGGAGCTGAATCGGACATTAAATAGCCACATTCGGTAGGAAGCTGCAGCATCACCAGGCTGCCCAGGGGACCGCCACACCCTCCCTGAGGCAGGAGGGAAGAGCTGGCTTTCCTGTCTTCCCAGGAGACAACCCGTGTCTCCCCATGGATTAGGGGCACGGGGAACCAGGAAACGGGAAATTCCTTTGTTGGGCTCCTGTGTAGTAGGAGCCATGATGGAGCCCATGAGGATGAGGTGTCTAGCCTGGGAAAGGGACTGGATTGGGCAAGGGATACCAAACCCCAGAAGACAGGAAAGGGATCAGTTAGAGGGAGGGGCCAGCACAAACCCGGGAAGAACCAGGAAAGAGATTGGTTAGTTTGAAAGAACGCTTACCCCTTCCCAAACCCAAGGAGAAGAAGTCGAAGCTAAACAAAGGTTTGTTCCTTTGTGCCCGATCTCTCCACCGCAGCCACCAGGCTCCAAGCGCAGCCTTGGCGGCAGACGCGCAGGTGGGGAAATGAGACACAGGGAACTTCTGCGTCTGTGGGCCCCCGTCCTCCTGGGCTGGGTGAAGACAAGCGGGGGCTTGCAGCCCCGGAGACTGTACTCAATCCGTAGTGAAAGCGAGGTGAGCCGTCTGGTCGTGAACGCCACACCAGGTGCCTGGGGGCCGTGCTGCTGTTGTGGCTCCAGCGACTCTTACTGCTGCACCTCATCCTCCTACGTGTGGGTCCCCGAAACGCTTTCTCATGACTCCACGGAAGAGCCCCATTTCCACTGGCAACAGGTTCGGAGTGGAGGGCATGAGCACAAATGACCCCATCCGGCCTGCGGTCTTCTCCCGAGCACTTCCACGAGTTAGCGCCTCCCCGGGCTTGCTCCTTTATCCCAGCCGCAGGCCTCCAGGCAGGTGGGCCTCATGTCCTCACTTCCCAGCACCTCAGAGGCCAGACAGACTCAGCCGAGCTTGGTCCCTGGCCGCGGCTTGCTGCTGTCTGTCATCTCTACTCTATCAAATTCTACACTTGGTGCAGGCACATGAAAACGTAACAGAATTCACACCTTCCTCCTGTCTTCTACCCACACACCTGCACACGTGTGCACACGCACGTGCGTGTGTTAATGCTCACACATCTGATGTTTCTGTCTGTGACTGGGCTGTGACAGAACTTTAAAAGCAGCAGAATTCGGGGGTGGGCGGGGGGCAGGGGGAGCCAAGTCTGCGTTTTCTATTTTGTTCAGCTTGGTGAATTAGGAGTCTCCGCTTTCCCATCCTGGTCACGGAGCGGTCCCAACTGGTCCCTGAGTAGGAGGGAGAGATTTATGGACTGAATCCAGGCCCAAGTCAGGGAAGAAAGTATGCTTTAGAAAGACATCTTCTGATGATTATTTTGAGCGACTATCTGGTAATCCCCAGCAAATCTGCATGTTAATAGGAATCATTTACGCAACGCAGGGGGCCAAGAAGATAGCTTTACATAATAACAGTCTCCTGATTTGGTTGCTTCAGTTTGATTCTTGCTATCAAATTAAAGGTAGAGCCGAGCTTTTGGAAGTTCTGCAGGACGGTAAACAAAGCGGGGATAGGAAGCGAAGGCCAGTTCTGGGCCCAACCTGCCCGTTTTTATTGCCTCTGATGAGCAGGCTCAGGCGGTGAAAACCATCTGTAATCTCCTTAACGTTCGGGATAATTTCTTGGTTTCTTTCCCACATCCAGGGCTCCAAACCTGCCTAATATTTGTTAAAGGCTTCTTGGCAGCACCTTCTGAAAAGAAGCAATTTTCTTTCTTAAAATCTCTGAGGTTTTGTTCACTTGCTTCCCGAAATGTTGACAGACATTTCCAGTTGCGTTTGGCTGGATGATAAGGTCCTATTTTGGGTTCCCCGGGAAGTCCGAGTAAATACCCCCACTGACCAAAAGGGAGGGGGCCCTGTCTACCTACTGGAGCAAATGGGGGGGAAGGTTTTCTGCAGAAGGGCGAGCCAGGAGCTGCTCCCTGGCATGCAGCCCCGCTCCCCAATATCTGCGCCCCCCCCCCCCTTGGAGGCACCTACACACACACCGCTCCACAGCAGCTTGGTGGGCTGGCCCAGTCGGCCAGTGTGGGGCAAACAGACGCGTGATGGAGGAGGCCCCGCGGAGAACAGAACCCAAGTCTGGGAGCCACACGGTCCCTTGCACAGAGCCAAAGGGGAAGGGTGGTCGATCAGTGTGGGGGCAAGCAGCAGTAGCCACCAACACACGACGCCTTTCCTCCGTCCACACAACCCCTGCATTGTCTGTCACAGAAAGCTGCTCAGTGTCCTCCACGGCCCCACACGAGGCCGGGTCCTGTCCCCTGTGAACGTCCCAGATATTAATTTTCAGGGCAGTGGGTGTCGTCCACACAGACCCCAAACAGACGCCCCATTCATGCCGGGAAAGCAACGGAGAATAATATTTTCATACTTTTTGTTTGTGTGTTCCAAATTTAGTAGCTAGTTCTTCTTGCTCTCCAAGAAGGCTTGTTTGGAAATATTAAAGAGCGAGACCCGCAGCCCCTGTCCCGGGGGGAAGGAGCGAGAGCCGGCCGCCTGGGACAGTGAGCAGCCAGGGGTGGCTCCTCGCTCCTTCACCTGGGTCCTGGGTTCCGTGGGCAGATGAGCCGTTTTCACACACAGGCTGCCCCAGCTTGTTCTGATTGGAGTCTCCGTATTAAAGTGATTGTTGAATTTGAAATTGGTCACCCATGTTTCTAGACAAGGTATAAAGATTAGGAGGGACAGATGGTTGAGTGACAGAAGTGATGGCCATGCTTTGTCCTGCTGGTGCCGCCGAAGCTCTCTCCCAAGTCAAAACCGACATTTGCAACAAAAGTTAAACCATAAAACGTGGCCCTTTCAGGTTAAACCAATTTGCCCACATTTCTACGACCCTGTGTAACAACTACTTTCATTTCTCTCTGTTTTCTTCGGAGTTTTATTCCCATATGTAATGTTTTCGCACTGTTTTTACAATCCTCTACGTATGGCACTGTGTTCTTTTCCGGGGTCCTAATGACTCGTCGGCTTTATCACTGTTAGAAAACAGGCAACATTCCATGATATCAACATTTTGTGATTGATGTATCCTTTGCCTGTTGCTAAACCTGTAGGTCGTTTTCAGTTTTCACTGCCATCAATCACACTGCTATAAATATATCAATACCTACACCATTGCTTCTTTTAAATTACTTCCCTGAAATAAATCCCAAAGACGGAGATTACAGGGTCGGGAGGACATCCATTTGTAGGACCTTTGACCGGCATTGATGGCCAGACGCCCTCAAAAGGCATCTCAGCGGTTCCCAAAGGGTGAAGTGCCTGCTTCCCCGTGGTCTCCTCAACATCGGGTTGTAGGGTTTTCCTGTGTTTTTAGTTCTCCAACCTCAGTCGACTGAGATGAAAGAGCATGCCCACGGGAGTGTTACTGTAAGCGGCTACACAGCACGCTGTGTGTTTAACAATTCTTAGGACATAACATGAAGGAAAAGAAAACAAAAACAAAAAACCAAGACCAACCAAATACGTCCTCGGAAGCCCTGAGTGCCTCCGTGCGCCGAGCGTCCGTGAGCTCCCTGAGCGTCACCCCCCAGAGCAAAGAGGTCGGCCCTAACACAACCAGAACCAGGTTGGCGCGCCAGCCAGAAAACGTTGTTCCCACGTCAGGGAGCCGCTCACGCTCACGGAGCCCTGCGCTTTGCTGAAAGATCGCCACCACGGGGCACCGTCGTGTGCCTATTTTATGGGTGCTGAAGGCCTGGGTTTGGGCCGCAAGGGTTTCTCACTCGGCTCTTACAAGGACTTCCACGGTCCCCAGCTGGTCTCCGTCTTTCCTGGGTCTCCAGCTCTCCCAAACGGGGAAGACAGAAGTAAAGGAGGGGACGTGAACCAACAGGGGCAGGAGTCCCTCTTTCCTGTGAAGAACGTTGCGTCCGGCCTGGCCCTGTCTCGAGGAAATAGCGTGCCAGTGTGGGAACGGATTACGCGTCTGTCAAAGCACTTCACAGATGGTGTGGTTAAAAGAAAGATCTCTGAATATCTAATTCTTCGTGACCAGCTCAGCTCAGATACTCTCCCTTCTTAAATACGTGACAGCATTTCCACGGCACAGTGGTGAGTACAGAGTGGGCACACGGTTGGAACCCGCGGACCGGGTGACCGAGTCAGAGCGGCGGGTTTCTGGGGGGCGCAGTGGGGAGTCTGAGGCTGTATCAGGATCCACAGGGGAGCCTCTGTGTCCTTCTTTGGGAAGGAAACCTGCCTGGCTGGGCGAGCATCACCTCACTCCTCGGCCCCTCCGGCAGGAGGGTGTCCTTGGTGCTTGTCGCTGGGAGGGCCCGGGAAAGAAGCTCCCCGACACTCCAGACTCAAGGCTCGGTGTTCAGAGGCTGCACCTTCACTGGTCCCGACCTCAGCTCACCCATCACCACCACCAGGAGGAAGGGAGCCATGAGGACAGGACGGAGTGGCCTTTACTCCCCCATTATACCCAGGGGTGGCAGCGGGGAGTCAGCTGGGAGTCACCTCCATCTTGCTTGCTCCTGTCCTGTGCCAGGAGACCCCGTTGGGGAGGGGCTAGGGCAGCCAGCTGGCCTCCTTCAGCCCCGATGGGAGCTGGGCCCTCCCAGGCCCTCTGGGCCAGGTTAGTGGAAGAGTGGCAAGGTCAAGTGCTGAGAGGGTTGGCCTGGAGAGAGGCACGGTCATTTGCTAGAGCGGCCCTCCAGTGGAGTGAGGGATTGTGTGAGTGAGGGCCTGCGGGCTGCCGGAGAGCTTGCTCAGCTCCGGGGGAGGGTCCATCAGTGTCAGCAGCCCATTCAGGACAAGGTGGCTGAAGGATTTGTCTTCCCCAGCCTGCCCGAAACCCCCAGCATGCCCACCCCCTCCAAGCCTGCCCCCCACCCCCCGCCGAGGTTCAGCTCTCCCCAGCCCTCATCACCCTGAATAACAAAGTCCATGTGGAATGAGGAGGGGAGCAGCCTGGCCCGTGGCCACCTCGGCAAGCAAACCTGAGTTTCCACGTGCTTCTTTTCCAACGTGTGGGGACACAAGTGAGTGTGACATGCACAGACAGGCTAGAGGGCCGTCCGGCCCTGAGCAAAGGCCCTGGTAAGGGGAGGCTGAGGGAGGAAAGCAACTTCCCACCCCCTCCCGGGGGGCTCACCTGCTCCTCCTGCCACCAGAGACCGTGTGCCCGCTCTCCATCGAACGCTCGCCCGCCAAGGTCTCCTTTGTGTCTCAGCTGTCTCCCCAGCTGGGCAATGGCCTTCGTGTGCCCAGCACACCTGGTTCACGTCCCCACTGTGGTGTCCTCACAGCCGTGGGACCTCAAACAAGTCGTGGTGGGCATGTATGCCACGTGAGCATCTGAAGAGCTCAGGTTCACGCCACCATTTGCTGGGCCGTCCCAGCCCCCGCCGGGAGGGAGCAGGCCACGCACTCTTCTCTCAGCCTCAGAAGCCACCACAGAGCGTCCTCTGCCCCCAGAACTGGCTCTTCACGCCGCACCCCCAGGCAGGGGGGGCGTGCCAACCCTCTCTCCAAAGTCAACTCCCCTTGGGGGCTTACCTGCTGTCACTGACTTGTTCTCTTGTTTTATCCACAGGTTTTTATTGGGACCCATATGATGGCTGCTCTGGGGGCTCACGTGGGAGTAAGACGGGGTCCCCGTCTAGCAGCAGGATGCAGTCCCTGGGATCCTAGTGAGGGCTGGGCAGCGCGGAAGGTCCAGCGTGCCCTAGAGAGGCCCAGGGGTTTCTCGCTGGAGTTATCAGGGAAGGCTTCGTGGAGGAGGTGCCCCGTGAAGAAGATTGCCCCACCCTGCAGCTGTGCAGATATTGATGTTGACTGAGTAACCCACACGGGCAGGGGCTGCTTCTGCACCGAGGCTGACAGTTAAATGTCAAGGACCCTCAGCTGCACAGTCGCCTGCAAAGCCTGGAAAGGGCCCTGCCAACGTGTTTACAGGTTTTGGTAAAATTTGCATCTGTGAGATGTTTCGACCTTATCCGCTCGGACTGGCCCCTTCCCACTCCCTGCGTAGACAGGGCTGCCGTGGCCGAGGGTGCTCTGGGAGGCCACTCAGGGGTAGTTGGATGGGGGGGTGGTCTGTTTAGGGTAGTAGGGTCACCGGTGTGCTTTGCAGTCTCCTCTCTAAGCTGAGGTCAACACTAGACACCCGAGTATAGAAACGGCTTCCAGGAGTCCCTGCTGCCCACTGCGGTGCCCCCCCACCCCACCCCGCACAGGGACAAACGTGCAGGGTCAGAAGTTTCACTGCAGCATAGACGTCCCCCAGGGCCCAGCACCAGCATCCGGCGGAGCAGAAACAGCTTGGACACGTGTCAGGTGAGAAGCAGCCTGTGGAAAGCGTCAGGGACGTGTGCCCGGCGGCTCGTCAAATACAGACAAAGGGAGACGGAGAGAGAGAGGGATTGTGCTTCTGGGTTTTGTGGTGTGTGCGGAATTTGCCGGCTTTTAACTTGTGTAGTTTATTGTGATTTCTTTTCTCATCCTCCATAAATATTCCTGTTCACACCTAATTTGTGTTCACACTCTGACAGTCTCTCATCTATTGAAGTTGGAGCTGCATAGCCCTTGGCCACCCTGTAGGTTTGAGGCCTAGTGGGGAGGCCCGCACCTAGAATTCTGTCTTTGGGCTTCCTCTTGTAGGGGCCCAGGGACAAGCGTTCCCAGAGCTCTTCCTCCCAAGGGAGCAGCAGCTGTGGGTCCTGGAGGCGCTGGGATCCCAGGGCCCGGTACCTGGTGACCGGGGTGCGCCCCTGGCCTCCTTCCTGGCCTGTGGCCGCCTGGGCGCTGCCCCTCTCCGGAGATCCCCATGGCCATTCTTCGCAGACCTCTTCCTGGGAAGGCGCGGAAGGTTGCATTAACCGAGGTAAAGCTTATCGCTGGCATCTGCCGAGACGCCCACATTTCCCCTCCCTGCCTGCAGTCCCGCCCCGCCCCCCCTCAACCCTCACCCTCTGTGCTGGGCTTTCAATAGTGTGCGCTTTTTCTCTGTTCTCTTTCTTTCTGGTCAAGACAGGGTTGTGTCTCTGGTGGAAAGAGCCAGTGTGTCCGCAGGCTGCAGCTGCATTTCAAAGGTACTTTGTTGGCCAGTTATGAATTTGCCTTTGCTCGTGTGGGGAAACAGGAGATGCTTTGGCTCCCCCCGCCCCTCACACTGAAATTGATGTTATTTCTTTGCCAGTGGTACCCAAGGAAAGGTTTTGTCCCACTTCCTCCCCTTTCAGGCTGAGCCCTATTTATGTTTGGAGCTGGGGCGCTGCCATGAAGAATCATTGTCACTGCCACCCGCGTCTGAGGCTGGCCAAGTCCAGCAGCTGTGGGCTCATGCCTACCCTCACCACGGTTTATTTCCTTGACAACATGCTCTCGTTTGGACCGACTTTCTTAGTCTTTCTCTCCTTGTTGTTTTCTGCCCTCCTTCCCGAAATCCCCTTAACAGTTTCATGGGGCTTAAAATTAAAAAGAAAAAGTGTGTGTGTGTGGGGGGGGGGGGGGGTGGGGGCGGGGGGCGGGGGGTTGGAAAGAAGATAAAGCCCCTGGGAGTTGGAGAAAGGGAAAGAGAATGGGGGCAGGAGGAAGGGGCACGAGGGGGGAAGTATTCGCCGTAAATAACGGCATCAGATTCGTTATTATTTGGATGGTCCCCAGTCCTCTCTGCCCCCGCCCCCTGCCCAGCGGCACAGCCCTCGCCCTCGTCTTACCCAGCCCAGCCTTGGAAACGGGACACCTAGGTGGCCCGATGGGACCCCTGACCCCTGTATCCTATTCCTTTCTCCCCGCTTTGCTACTTTTCTCCGAGATGAAAAGGGAGAGTGAGAGATAATTAACAAAAAACACAGCCCCGGGACAATGGAACAACGGGCCTTGGCCGGGGAGAGATTCATCCTGGTTTTCTAGGTGAACTCTCCCCCATCAATCTTGCCTCCAACCTCCGTGGTGGTGGAGGCAACAGGAACAGCCCGCCCCTCCCCTGAGCAAAGGGTTTCTTTTGACTGGGAACAAAAAGGGGTCTCCGCGCAGGCCGAGAGGTGGTCTGGGTGGGAAGGGCCGCACAATGGGGCCCTGTTCCTCGGCAGGGCCCGTGTTTTACAACAGGGGCGGGGCGGGGTGGGCCTGAATGGGCCGCTGAGGGAAGCGGCGCCCCGATTCAGGCCCACAAACGCATCTTCTGTTCCACACGGGCCCGCAAAGAGAAAAGCCACAAAGGAAAGGGGAGGCGGCAGAATTTCATCCAAAAGGGTGAGGCTGACAATCCCCCCTGTACGTCCCAGAAAGGACCAGCCTCGTGGGGCGGCCTGCGGATCGCTCGGCCCCGACCGAATGGCTGTAGCTAGGCTCTGATTTATTGACGGAGCCTAAGCGGCTCACTACAGAAAGGCCTGGGCGTTCTTTATCTCCCAGAGAAAGGACAATAGGCCACAAGGGCTCGGATCTCTTGGGATGCTCTCAGGTCCTGCCTTTCTCTCACCCTCTCCTCCCCACCAAGGCCGGCAGCCGTAAAAACGATCAGGGATGTGCCTGGTGACAAGGCCGGGCCACTTGAGGTCCCCTGAAGAGGGTATTATGGTCGGAGAAATATTTGTGCTGTGAAGATGGCATGCTCCGTGTGGTTAATGGCTCTCGTCTGCACAGGACAATCGCCGAGGCCTGCTGTCAGGGCGCCCCAGAGAAAGCCCCTCTCTGCACAGACTGAGACGGAGACATTCTGTTCGCCTCCTCGAGTGGAGGGGATGGCCACCACGAGGGCAGCCTGTGCAGTAAATTACCACTGAGACAGAAACGAACAGCAGCCTCCGTGCCCGGGACCCTGCCAGGGAGTTATGGCCGGACGGTGGGGGACGCCCGGCCGAGACTGGGTGCTGGACAGGGAGTTCCCCACTTGCCGTGGGACTGGGGGCCGGACGTCCAAGCGCTCGCTGGGGGACGAGATGGAGACCCTGAGACTTCGCACAGTCTCTAAGCCACTTAACCCAGGTCTTTTGTGGCTTAATATCCACCTCTTCCTGGGTGTCACCTGCCAGCCTCCAGCCTCAGCCCCCCTCACAAGGAGAGACAGAGACAGACACAGGGAGACAGAGACAGAGAGAGATGAAACCAACCACCATCCATAACTAAGACTCAGGGAGGACCAAGAGTGGCTTTTACTGAAAACGAGTTCTTCATCCTTGATGTGAAGAAGAGAGCTTTATGCACAGAACAGAAATACCGAACTGAGGCTGGCCGTCAGCCAGGAGTGACCTCGCCTCGTAGACAGCAGGCCCCCGGAACCTGGCTCGATCATTATGTTAACTTCTGGAGTCATGGATTTTCTTTCATTCTTTTTTAAAAAATTTCTTACTCATTTTATTTTGAGAGAGAGAGAGAGAGAGATCGACATGGGTCACACTCATCTGCACACTTACTGGTCGAGTCCTATATGTGCCCTGACCAGGGATCGAACCCCCAACCTTGGTGCATCAGGACAATGCCCCAACCCACTGAGCTGCCCCGCCAGGGCTTTCTTTGCTCTTTTAAAGGAACGAGTTTTCAAAGTATCCATCATCCTTCCTCAGTGGTGGTGAGCACATCCTCGGTTTTAAACGGAAGGTAGCCGGTAGCCGCCGACTGGGATGGAGTTTTTTACTGACTCAGGTCAAGGAAGAGAGTTTGAGAACGTGCTCCGTGAACCCTGTGCCCCGGGGCAGCGGTGGGCCTTCCTCCCTCGGGGACTGTGCTTGCACACACGCCCCAGGCCAAGACGCCTGGAAATGGCTGCTTCCAGCGCCCCCCCGTGTCCCCAGCTGTCACTTTTCCCTGCGGACCACTTGTCTTCTTTCTACTCCACGGTCTCCATTGCCTTGGGAAACCACGTGACCACATCTGTCGACAATGCTTTAACTGCTCTGTGCCTCGTTTCTCCGCCTGCAAAGTGCAAATGGACACACTTCTCCCTTCGGGGCATTGTTGAGGAGACGGAATGAAACATTGTATGTATCAAGTGCTCAGGGCCAGGACTGGAGTATGGTAAATACACAGTAAGTATTAGTTACTATTACAAGGATAATTGAGTATTATTAGGAATGAAAGGCTTGTCCTGTGGATACAGCGGGCATGAATTTCCGTTCTTGTAATTTGCACAGTCGGAAGGTCTTTGCTTTGCTGGCTTGTCTCCAGTTTCTCAGGAGGGCAGCTGGGTATCAAGCTCCAGGAGACTCAGATCCTGAGCCTCAGCCCTTGGGCCGGACTAGCCGCATCCGCCAAGAACATTTCGTTAAGTGCGCCAGCGCCAGCTCTCTCCCCATCCCGGGCCCGTCCTCACAGCTGTGTTTTATGGCTTTCTTTCATCTTATGT
Source organism: Macrotus californicus (assembly GCA_007922815.1). Lineage (NCBI taxonomy): Eukaryota > Metazoa > Chordata > Mammalia > Chiroptera > Phyllostomidae > Macrotus > Macrotus californicus. Next base: position 338,086 of record VMDR010000102.1, on the reverse strand, counting down.
ACTTTTATATGAATATCAAAGATGACAACCGTCCCTCGCGTAGAGCCTGCCACAGCAGGCAGAAGCTCAGTGTTTTGTGTGCGGGCTTTTCTTTGGCCTCCCTGTGAGTTGTTTCTGAGGGTCCCCTTCGTTCCCACCGGGGGCTGACATGGGAAGGGAAAGGGCCGTGCCTGGTGTCCGCCGGCCAGCTGAGCACCCAGGGCCCGGACTGCCACCGGTGCTTGCATTGCCACACTGTCCTGTTCCTGGTCTGGCCCCCAGTTTCACCTGCAGCTTCACCTACAGTGTGTGTTTTGAGGGCATCTTGGAGGAGCAAACCCTAGGGCCCCCTGGCAGGAGGAGGTGGGCAGGCTTCTGTCACAGCCAGTGATGGCAGGGGCCACCAGGCTGGGGCCTGCATAGCACAAGCCTCAGGGGAGCCCAGGGCAGCCCTGAGCGGCCTTCACTCTTCAGCGGACTGAATATACGTTGTTTTACTGAAGATACATGATTGCTATAAACCAATCTCAACTTGTAGAAATTACTATTGAGAGCTTCATACCTTTTCTTCTCCATATTTTTTCAAAATAAACACACACATGTGACCGGGATCATGTACTTTATATTATCTGTCTTGTTTTGTTTCCTTAGCAGGCGGTGGTGTAGACGGACTCGGAGCACTTCAAATTGCCCCCGGGCTAGTCCACGTCTGTGATGGATTTACAGTAGAATTTACACACAGATGATACAAAAATTTCTGTCATAAATAAAGTACATTGTTTCATTCGAGTAGATCAATATACCCACTTTATATACCAATACATAAGTTACTCAATTTGCATTATATTCCACCCCATAATTATTTATTGAACTAATTTCCTAATGATGGATATTTAGGTTTTTCCCAACTTTTGATATTATAAACAATGATGCAATGAACATCTTTACATATGAATTTTTAATATCTGTAATAACTTCCTAGAAATAGAGTCACGGAACCAAAAGATAGACACCACTGTGAGATCATGTCGCGGAAGGGACAGAGGAAATGGAGGGCCCACCCCCGGCATGGGGACTGTCACCCCAAACCCTCACGGGAACATGCCGTCATTGTTCTCTGTTGTCGCAGGTGTCAGACAAGGAAAACAAGAACGTCTCTTTCTCACGTGCAGTCAGTTGATTCAGACAGAAGGCGAGCGCATTTCTACGTGTTTTCTTCTTATCCTCTGCTCGTTACCCTGTTGAGCTGACTATCAAATTATCACTTAGCCCCACGTGTTGCAAGAATTGTTTCCAGTTGGTAGTTTGTCTTTTTACTGTGTTTCTAGTTCTTTCTGCCACAGGAAAGCAAGCAGGGGTGTTAGGAGCCACTGGGAAGAAGTGCCACTTCGGGGATGATAAATAGCCACATCTTGATCTGTGACTCAGAGTCCACAGGGCAGAGGATGAGGCGGGAGCCATGTCATTCCAAGAAAACCAAAAATCAACTGGGTTGGGACCCAAGGACTTACTAAGTAAACCGAAGCTATCAACCATTTCCTGTGACTGAAATCACCAATGTCCTTCTGCAGTGGACCTCGAGTCCCCTTCGATCCTGTGCTCTTCCCTGCCCATCTTCCCGCCCCTCCAGGGTGCAGGTGGCATCCAAGACCCTGGGACATAGAGGGGGAGGCCAGAAAGTCGCCAGAGGTGTTTGGAAACAGGTTCCATTAATCATAGAAGTTGATTGAGGGAGCAAATCAGCACATAGAGAACAGCAGGAAGCCGGTTTCTCGCTGCCAGAGAACGGATTTACAAAGATATTAAGGGAGAAGGCTGGAAAGAGCCCTGAGGTGTTGGATTAGAATTGGAACTATTATTAAAAATAATTTTTTAACAATATATACTTATGTAGTTTCAGGTTTAGCTGTTTTCATTTCTTTAAGAATTTGTTTTCCTGGTTGATCTTTTTTGAACTCTTGCTGTTTTCTAGCATTCTGTCTTCATTCCTTTTGAAATTTTACTTTGCAAAGTCATCTTATGTGGGCGCTCCCCCACATTACTTCCTGTGTTCCCCACCCCATCCCTCCCACAGCCCTCCTACCTCTCTGTCCTCAGGCCGGTGGGGACGTGGAGGTTCGGGAGCTTGGCCTGGGGCAGGGCTGGGAGGCCCCTCCACTCCCTCCTCTGGGTGCGCAGTGAGCTAAAAGCAGTACCCCCAAACCATGGGGAGAGCATTCTTTCATCTCCAGCTCTGCTGGGGGCACCCAGCCCAGCTGTTAGTGTTGAGTCTATCGCTGGGTCCCCGCCACACCTGGGGCACATTTAGTCCCCTCACCTCACAGGAGTGGAGCTCGGAGCAGCCTTTCCCAGAGGCAGCACACCTGTGTGTTCAGCGCCCCCCCCCCAACCCCCCCATGTGGAGCTTCTCTCATCTCGGGTCCCAGGACCCGTTGCTTACTGATTTTGAGACTGATAATGCGTTTCTCAGTTTCTCTCCTTCTTTTTTCCCCATCTTGACTATACATTTGGATCAGAATGGAGCTGAAGGGCCCTCAAGGCATGGAGTTATCAGCTCTGTTACTGGGGCTTGCCATTCACACTCCTCTTTAATTTTCTTTCTTGTTGTGTTTGCTGTGATTTGCTTTTAAATCATCTTGAACCCTTCCTGTAATGAGGGCCGACATCCGCGCTGCATTTGCTTCCCGGGGCTGCCGGAACAAGGGGCCTCCGCCTGGGTGTATTAAACCACAGAGCCTGCTCTCTCTCCCTCCTGGAGGCTGAAGGCCAAGACCAAGGTGTCAGCGGAGTCACGCCCCTCTGACACCTGTGGGGGAGGTTCCTTCCTCGTCTCTCCCAGCTTCGGGGGTTTGCCAGTGTCTCAGTCAGCTCAGGCTGAGGACACTGCTCCTCCCAGGGCCCAGCCCTGTGGGCGCCCTGACCCCAGACCAGCAGCCTGCAGACCAGGAGAGATGGACGTCTGCGGGCGAAGAGCCCGGCCCATGGCACTGTGTTAGGGCAGCTTGAGCTGACGGAGGCATACGTTTTAAAAGAACTGGGAAAAAAATCACCCATGTCCCACCACGGCCACGATCATCCCAGGGGTTCATGGAGGGCAGTGGAAAGCACCAGAAGACAGGGGTGAACTGGGCCATCCACGAGGAGCGAGGTTAAGGACCTAAAGTGCAATCAGTCCCGACAGGCTCCACATGTAAGAGGCGGAGCTTATAAAGGCTGCATTTCCGAAGGGCTCCCGCTCAGGAACCAGGACAGAGGGAGCGGGAGCGGGAGCGGGAGCGGGAGCGGGAGCGGGAGGGGGAGGGGGAGCAGAAGCAGAAGCAGAAGCAGAGTCGTGGGCAGCTTGGGCCCCTCCCCCTCTTCCTGACTGTGGGGTTCACTCCGAGAATGACAGACAATGGAAGGAAGATGGGGAATGAAAGGTTAGGGGTGCTGGGGGAGTCCCTCTCAGGGGCCAGGGTGTCCGATGCCTCTCACGCTCTGCTCGTGGTCAGACAGATTTGTGTCGTTCTTCAACTCTGGGCTCTAGAACGAGGCAAAGGAACCGCTTTCAGAGGGAGATGGAGGGGAAGTGTCCACGCCAAGAGGCCGCGTGGGGCAGTGGCGGGAGGTGGGATGAGAGCCAAAAGGTACGAACTTGGACCCTGAACCCTCTGTTCCGGACACTGCCTGATCTAAGCCTCATACAGGTGCATCGGGGACAAGCATGTGCACCTCAAGGGGTCCCTGTGACAAGCAAATCTGCCACTTCCTGACCGCCTCCCCCCACCCTGTGCCAAGTGATTTATTTGACCTCTAGTGACAGGGCCTGGTGGGGGGTTGGTGTGCCCCCCACCCCCCTCACTTCCTTGGCGCTGCAGCTCCCTCCCTGGAGAGCTCATCTCCAAATAGGCTAAGGCCGAATTTCAGGGGCCGTCTGGAAGCTGCCGCCTCCAGGAACCGTGGTCAGCCTGGGGTGGGTCCTGGGCGGTTCTCAGTCCTGGGGGCTGTCAGTCAGGGACAGCCCAGGAAGAGGGTTCTCCCCACAGTGTGCTGCAGCAGCTTCCGCCACGGAGGGGACACAGCATGTCCCACAGAAAGCAGGAACTCGAAATAGAGGCCAAGACAGCTCAGCACTGGAAACTTAAGACGATTTCACCTACACGTGCTGAACCACGTGAGACTGTATAAAACGAAAGCCAAAGAAACGTGGGGGAAAGAGACTGAAACACACCTGCAATTGATTGCAACACCATCAGGAGAGAGTAAAAGATTAGACAAAATAATTTAAAAAAATCAAAGAGAATAAGACAAAAAATAGCGTCAAGAAAGAACCAAAAGAGCCAGCAAGGCAACTCATTTCTGTTGTTTAAATGAATATTCAGTAAATGCCCAAATGTGGAAGCTCCACCTACCGTTATATTGCATCTCGAAGCAATCGAATCTGAAATTTAAAAAGTATACCAAAAATTAGATTAATTTAAACATAATAATTACTTAGCAAGGAAGCTTCTGAACACAACCTCAAAAATGTCAGGCCAAGAGGAGGGAGACACAGCTTCCTCTCAAGCGGCTCCGACTGCGTTTGGAGACAGAGGGAAGATGACCGAGCACAGGAGACTCAGCGCAGTCTTTGGGGAACCCGGAGAAAGGGCCGGGAGGAGCTCATTGTACTGCTTTTGCAGCTTTCCTAGAAGTCTGAAACTTTCTAAGAAAAAGTAGAGGGTTAGAAATATGAAAACCAAGGAAATCAGTAAAGGAAACAAAACATCGGTTTAAAATAAAACAGAGGGTTTGAGAAGTATATTACTTGAACTTTAGTTAATAATAAAAGCGTGGGTGCTGAAGAGAACAGGCCGCTCCACCTTCCCGCACACCCGCACACCCGCAGCGGAAGGGTGTTTTCCTCTCAGGAGCTGGGTATTGTTTTTTTAAACCAGGAAACGCTATAGAAAGGGTGATGTGAGAAGACTGGGTGAAAGTGCAGAGGTTACATTGTTTTGATGCCCTTGTACCAGGTACCACGCTAACCTTCCTTTCAGGCCTGAGTCTAGTAAGGCAATATTCTGTTGGGAAAGTGTGTGTTTAGTCAGCTGCTTAGAAGCTCCATCAACCTCGAATGCTTTCTTCTTTGCCTTGAGGGTCGAGAAAAAATCCCCCCCAGCTGCTGCCGATCATCCTTCACCCTGCAGCTGGTGCGGCCTCCGCCAATTAACGCAATTACGTGGCTCCCACGTGAGCCTCCCCAGGGAGGTCTCCCTGCCCTGAGGGCGAGTCAAAGGCCCCTTCACGTGGCTGCAGAGTTTGCTCGGGACACGGGAGCAAAGCACCACAGGCTGCGTGGCTTACACACCAGGCAGCTTTGGTCTGGAGGCTGCAGGTCCAAACTCAAGGTGTGGGCAGAGCTGCTTCCTTCCTAGGGCGGGAGGGGGCGTCCGCTGGGCCACCCCCCCTGGCCTGTGCTCGGTCATCTCCCCCTGTGTCTTCCCACGCGGCATTCTCTTTGTGGGTCCTGTCTCTGAGTCTACACTTTCCCTTTTTAAAGAGCCACCAGTCCCGCTGGATCAGAGTCCACGCCCAGTCACCTCACGTGGACACGATTACCTCTCTGAAGGCCTTCTCCCCAAACAGGGCCACAGCTGAGGCACTGGGAGCCAGCAGTCCAGCGTGACTTTTGGGGCGACACCACCAGCCCACCCATCCACGCACCAGCTGGCCCCTGCCCCCACAATCCTAGGTTGGCCTTTGCCCACTGGGCCCAGCCTCTCCGAGTCTTCTCCTCTGGCACTCGCCCGCCCTTCGGGGCTCGGCAAGCGTGTCCGGCTCCTGGGAGACCTGCTCTGAACGCGTTAGTCTGTCTAGGAGCGTGCGTCGGAGTTTGTCACTGCATCCCGTTTCATTTTGATTCCCCCACTGGGATTCCACTTTGTTTACCTCGGTAATCCCAGCACCTGGCACGCAAGTCACTGAACACGCTGAGCGAATGACAATACATGTTAAAGGCGTCCCCCCAGATTGTGTTCCTCATCTGCCCACCATCCATAACGTCCCACTTTTTATTTCTCTTTTAACTGTCTTACCAAATTCATATGTATTTCTCATAAGCACCTTTAATTCCTTTGGGGGAAGCAGGTATAAAATGGGCTGCAAATCATAAAACAAATAAAAGTGTGTTTTATTAAACTATTAGCGGAGTTTTCCTAAGGAGAGGAGTTTGGGACTTAGTGGTGGGAGAATGGGGACCCTCATTTTTTAATTTATATACTTCCTAACTGATCGGTATTTTAAAAATATGTAGGACAATTCAAGGATTATTTTTACAATTAAAGAATAAAGCTGCAAGTATGGGAATACTACTGACAACTGTAAAAATATAGCATGTTTATTGACCAAGAGAAATTTTAACACAGAATAACAGTCTTTACTTCAATATTCTTTTAGGGTTGTTCTTACAGCCTTTAAAAGGCCCAGAGACAGTAACCGTCAAAGTTGTCCCACGTCTCCCCCTCCCTCCCTCCTTTCTACAGACGTGCACCGAGCACACACTGAATTCTGGGCTCTGTCTTAGGCGCTGGGTGTACAGAGGGCACAAAAGCAGCATCCTGCCCCCCCCCCGTCTTCACGCTTCTTTGTCTCCTGGAGTCTACGTTTTCCCACGTCTAACCAGTCCTCACTGTGGACTCCTCTGTCCTACAAAATGACCGCGACGTGTACGTGAGCTCCACGTGGGGCTGACGTCATGCAGCTCTACTTTGGATTTTGTGAGGAATTTTTATACGTATTATGTTATGTGATTCTCATAAAGATCCACCATAATCTTCATTTTACTGAGGATTAGGGACTGTGAGTCCCTTGTCAATAAATAGTTTGAAAGCTCAGAGCCAGTGAAAAGAACAGTCAAGGTCAGGACTCGGACTTCCCGACCCTCAGGTCCCTGATGCCCCTTTTCCCAGCATTTTCCCATGTTTCTCCGTGTGCGGAGCCTCCCATTTCTGGTTGGAAGCCAGGCCCACGCTCTGGAATTCAGGGTCTTTTTGACGACGTGTGAACCTAACAGTGGACATGGCAGCAGGAGGCCGAACTGGGAGTCACCCAAGAAACCCAACACGAGGGCCAGCGCTGTGGCTGCCGTCCAGATCGAGGGCAAGCAGGAAGCTGCAGAAATGGCCTGAGACCAGGAGAGCTTGGTGGAACCTCAGTTCCAGGCAGAAGCAGAAACTGGAGTCCTTTGTCCTGGCAAAAATGGGAAACCATCCGCCTGGGTGAGAATACAGGAACCCTGCCTGGTTTTCCTGGTCAGCAAACAAGGCTCTGAAGGCTTCAGTTGTTACCACACCTTCAGGTGCCCTGGTCACCCTTCTCTGCTCTGCAGAAAACACAGCCCTGCAGAGATGTGGCCCTTCACAGGCCACGCAGCAGGTTCACAGATACATGTGTCGAGAGAAAAAGAGAGATTAAGTTAATATACACGTATAAAATCAAAGAAGTTTTGTGTATATGATATCCAGCATCTTTCTATCATGTTTTGGGTGGGCCAAAAAGTTCATTTGGTCTTTTCTATAAGCTGGCTCTGGTAGTGCTTAGCTGTCTTTATCTTCATTTGAAACAAATTTGTTAGATTGTTTAATCTGTCCTAGATTGTTTAATCGCTGTCCTAACAGTGTGCGTTTAAAAATACTTATCAAAACTGGTGAATTTCTGTGTAGCCATTTTAATACTGAAGATGGAATACGCAACATTTTCAGCATATTATGCTTTATTATTTCAAGAAAGGTAAAAATGCAACTGAAATGCAAAAAAAGATTTGTGCAGTGTGTGGAGAAGGTGCTGCGACCGACCGAACAGGTCAAAAGTGGTTTGCGAAGTTTCAAGCTGGAGATTTCTTGCTGGAGATGACGCTCCATGGTCGGGCAGACCAGCTGAAGTTGATACAGCGATCAAGTCGAGACATTAGTTGAGAACAGCCAACTTCATAGCACACGGGATCTAGCCGCCACGCTCAAAATACCCGAATCAGTGGAGTTATTGGTGGAAAGGAAAACTGTGTCTTTTGTTCTATGGAAAAAACTTTTGACTTCCTCAATATCTATGTCTCGGTAGAGAGTGGCAGGTGGAGCCGTGGGCGTGAATCTACAAACCCCGGCAGCTGTGGATCCACAGCTGTCAGAAAGAGCAGCCTTGGCTAGCACAGACGAAATGGAACAGCCCATGAACTTGGTTTCCCTGCACGCCCCGCGCTGGCTTCTCTAGCAAAGCTGCCCAGGTGGTAAGCTCACAGCCTCCATGTCCCGCCCCCCACCCCCCACCCTGGCCGGCCGTCATCCTGGCCGGCCAAGGGCAGAGACTGGATAAAGAGCAGACAAAGAACAAGGTCACAGGTGGGTGGTGCTGGGAGTCACCTGCAGCACCTGGCCCTGAAGCTCTCCCCGTGGGGGGGAGGGGTGACACTTTGCTGTGGGCTCTCACCTGGAGGACCCCAGTGGGCAAGGCCGGCTCAGCCACCCCTCCCCCGGGGTTTGGAGCCAGGGCCGAGGAGGCTCTGAGGGAATAGCGTTTTCTGCCCGAGTCCTGGCCGGCTGCTTCTTGACAGGCTGGTCCTAGGAGCTGGCACCTCTTATGGCATCATCCTGATCCTCAGCGTTAGAGCCACCTGTGATTGGGTCCCTTTTTTGGTCGACCTAGAAAATCTCCCTGAGGCTCCTCTGTCAATGGCATCCACAAAGTCACCTCCAGCCAGTTTGGTAAAATGCAAGGACCAGCCGGTGTCTGATCCGTCTTGAGGAGCTCGCCCTCAAGGGGGACATTTGTCCAGCTGTAGAGTGGCTCTCTGGAGCAGCTCACTGTTTGCAGGGGATCGGGAGAGAGCCAGGGACAGGGAGGAGGGAAACTCAGCTCATGCTCACATCCCCAAAGACTTTTTAAATCGCAAGTAGCACCCATTCCGTTTCCGTAATCGGCTGCAAAGACCTCGGAAGGCTCCTCCACCTCTGCGGGCTGGAGATTCTGCGTCACAACTAACGAACGTGCAAGCAGCCGCCGGGGCTGAGAAGTCCCAGCTAGGAAGCAAAGTCGGCTTCTTCCTGCGGGCGGTGGGCCCCAGCCGCCCCTGAGCGGCGGCGATTACAGGAGGGCAGAGGACAGCGCTTCCACCTGCTGCCAGCCCGGCTGGGCTCCGGCTCCAGCTGAGCGCGCCGCCTCCCCCGCCGCCAAGGATGATTTGTCATTAAAATGCTCAGGCTCGCTCTGCTCTCCTTTTACAATCTGGATGTTGCCTACACTTTGAGAAAGGTTTTTGAAGAAAGATTAGCGGGATTAGGAAAGGTTCACATATGTTCAGCCTCGCTCTTGGTATTCAGGACATCACAGCCAGTGCGCCACCCAGGAAGCACAAGAAAACTCGGAGAGGAGGCAGGGGTGGGGGAGGGGTGCGGGCTGAGAGAGAAGGTGGGTGGTTCTCCCCAGCAATGCCGAGCTGGAGTCAAACGCAAATGTCAGGGTGTCTGAACCTGGGGTGTTCCCAGGCCAATTGCTCCAGTTTTTGTGTTTAGCCTGTTTTCCTTCCCTTTTGGTGTGATTAATTTTTCCTCCCCCTGAGACCCTGGCCACTGTAGGGGACTGGTGGTGTCTCGGGCAGAACTCAGCATTTTGGCCTGTAGGCACATCCCAAGAGTTAACCACCGCCAGACCCTGTTCCTTGTGTGCCCCCTCCACCCCCACTTTTTCTTCCCGGAAAGCACCAAACGAAGCAGCCGTCACGGTTCCCACAGCCTGGAAGAGACCTGTCCCTCATTGGAACAGTTCACTGAGTTAGATTTCTAACCAATCTGAATTGATGTCCATGCTACCGTCAGAAAAAGCTCAGCAGACAAAGAGTAGAAGAAAAAAGAGCCGGGCAGGGCCAGTCCCCGGTTCATCCTGGCGGCTGTGCCCGCCACGGAGTTCTCGCAGGTGGGTGTCGGCCACACCTTACGCCTGTCGCTCAGACTTGCTCCCCGTCCAGGGCTGCAGCACAGTTGTCCAACACTGACCTGGAGGCGTCCCTCTGCCAGCCACAGAATGGAAGGTCTGTGAGGACAAGGCTGGGTCCACTTTTGTGCCGTCGTACCCCCGGGACTTAGAATAGCACCCAGCACACGGGGGGCCTTCAGTACGTTGGTGCTGGTTACTTGAGAGAATCACCAGCTGAATTCCAGGCTTCCACGACCATTCCTGTGTCTTTTCGTGGACAAAGGAGGGAGCACCCTTCACTCCTGATGACATAAGATTGGGGCAGGTCCTGAACTGGCCTCCGAACGTGAGAGAAACAAGATCTGACCTTGCAGCCCACACGCCCCCACAGGCAGCTGCCAGGGGCAAAGGGGCCGAGAGCTGGGACTTGGCCGAGTACCCAGCACCCAGTGTTCACCCAGTGGGTGTTACTGAGAATGTGCTGTCATGTGTGCTGGTAGCTGATGTGAATACACAAACATAAACTTTACGTCCTGTTTATTTACATTGCTATTTGGTGTATTCATTTCATCAGTGAGGATACACCATTTTGAGCCTCAGTTTTCTCAGCAATAAAATAGGGTTTAATAATATCTCTCTATAACCCTCCTGAATATAGGCACAAAAAAAACCTCACTGATTTTTTTAGAAATTAGATTCCAGGAATGTGTAGCAAAGATAATATGTGAAGGCTATTGTAGGAATTCCAGGCTGGTTAACATTTTGAAAAGACATCAGTGTAATTCTCTGTATTAACAGATTAAAAAGGAAAAACCATGGGGTCATCTTAACAGGTGCAGAAAAGGCAATTGGCACAACCCCAGACGCTTTCCTGATAGGGACTCCCAGCAGACTGGGGCTCCACAGGGAGCCCCTCACTGGCGGGAGGGGTTTGTGAGGACCCGGCAGCTAGCATCGCACCGGTGGTGAAGGTATGAAGTCTTTCTCCCTCAGACCGGGAGTGAGGCAAGGGCGTCGGCCTTCGCCACTCCTGTCAACACTGTCCTGGAGAGTGAACCCAGAGCACTAAGGCAAGAAAAAGCATTCGTACCAGAAACAAATAAATCATGTCCTTACAGGTTGGTGTGTGGGTACAAAATCCCAAGGAATCTACAAAAAGCCTATTAGAACTAACAGGTGCACGTAGCCAAGCTGCAGCATTTAAGGTCAGTGCACAAAAATCATTGTATGTCTAGACACTAGCAACAGATCATCGGAAATTGAGATAAGAAAACCTCCTACAATATCAGCCAAAAGCTGATTGTTTGGGGATGAGGCTGACAAAGGAAGAGTGAGGCCTGTCCAGCAAAAACCACAGAACACCACTCAGAGATGAAAGAAACCCCAGGCGGAGAGACACGGCATATTTACAGATCAGAAGAGGCAAGACTGTTAAGATATCAGTTTCCCCAAATGGATCTGCACATTCCACTCAACCCCAATAAAAATCCCAGCAATTTTGTAATAAAAATGGACAAGCTGATTCTTCCCTATCCCCTCTTTCAGACCGTATGCATGAAAAGAGGCCTGGGCTTTATATCTACAGCAAATATTAACTCTGGTTAGTATTTTTTTCTGCTGGCGGGATTTTGGATGGTTTGTGCTTAATGCTTTATATTTGTCTTTCTTGCTTAAATTTTTATAATGAATGTTTGATTTAAAGAAAAAATAATAAAATCATTATTCTAAGAAACATTAATGTCATAGTTTCTTTGCTTTACTGTTGCCATAAATAATTGCCAACCAGTCTTGGAAGGGCAGATAAGTACCTATTATACTGAGGATGCCCTACACAATGTGTATTCTCAAAATACTTAGAAGACGCATTTCAACCCCAATCTCCTTCCTTACATTGAGCTATTTGGAATGGAATCTACCAGTGACTTCTCTCATTGAAGGGTCAAGCCATGTTGCTACAATAAGTATCTAGACAATAGAAACCAACTAAGTATTCTCCTGTCAATTCCTAGAAAACTAATTCCTGGTCACTTGAGAGTGGAAAATGCCTATCAATGACTTTGCCACTTTTCCCAATCTGATTTAAGAGATGATAGTCTGATCAGCCCAAGTAATAGAAAACCTCATCAACAAGGCTGAGAGCACCAAGGGGGTCACCGTCTCATAGAGCAGAAAACCGAGGGAAGCCACATGGGGCTGCAGTGGTTGCTTGACCGGTAAGGCCCACTGGCACTCAGGCTGGCTTGCTTTTCCTGCTCTGCCATGCTTAGCTTGAGACTTATGTCCTCTTAGCTACAAAATAGCTGCTGCATCTCCATGCATCGTGCCCACATTCCAGGTACAAAGATCAGAAAGGACCACAAGGCATTTCTTCTCAAAGTTTTGTGTTTTCATAGGAGCATGTGCACTCTTCCTATGATTTCTGCCAACACAACTTAAGCTAGGTTGGGTCACATGTCCCCCCTTAACTGCAAGCAGGTCTGGGAAGAGGGACATTTTAGTACAGTGGCCCCACACCCAAAATCAGGTCTGTGTTAGACAGGAAGAAGGGTTTCGGGTAGGCAATCAAGAGGACTGCTACACTGCCTAAAATGCTGTCTGTGTTCCACTTCAGTTTAAAAATACAAACAAAAATGCCCTGAAGGAGAAGTTTGATGTGTGTTCTTGGAAAAATGGCATAATGGGAATGTCACATTGGAATCAGAATTTACGGCCTTCTCCTAGCTGTCCATAGGAAAATCCGATCTTCATTATCCTCACTTGTAAAATGGGGATACTAATGCCTAATCTGTGTAAACTCACAAAGTTAGAGATTCTATTGGATTGGTCAAAAGTCGCATTACGGAGTGTCCCTGAAGCTTCCCCTGAGCCACAGAGTGAGAAGTGAACCATCTAAAACTTGATTGGGCCTGGTTAGTACCTTTTTTTAATAAATTATTTTTTCCCCTCAGCTCATTTCATAAACCATTGAGGCAGCCAACACTAGCGATGTTCAAAGTAAAAGCAATGAGAGGTTTTGAAGATGGAATTAAAGAGTGAGAACCATCAAAAGCTAACAGGAGAATAGAGCTTCTGTTCTGGGTTTTCTGCCACCAAAGGATTAGGGAGCCCATGACGACTCACAGAACAGCCCTCACCAGAGGCAAACGCGCTGTCCCCTCAGGGGGAGCAGGTTTTCTTCATCAAACACCACATTTTCCCTAGGTATGGGCTTGTCTCTCAGAGGTAATCTTACCATCTAATTCAGTGCCTGACAAAAAGAATGTCCTAGGTCAATATTTATTGGATGGATGGACGGACAAATGTGGAATGAGACCCTTCGACATAACATTATTTCTTATAAGAGCTTCTGTTTGGGGAGAGGGCAGCAATCTGGGGAAAGCTATAAACTCCCTCTTCAGGGACAAACAGCCCCCCAGAAGTCTGCACGGGACGTGAGGAACCTCAGGGGGGCCTGGAGCACAGCCCTCCACAGGTCCCCTCAAGGCTGGTCACTGGCACCGTAGGAAGCAGAGACTGAAACAGATAAAACACCACCTGAAACATCGGACAGGCCTGTTTGAATCCACTTACTGGCTGGGCATGAATAATAAAAGTTATATCCCCATAAAACGGGAATCAAATGCCCCGTCCATGTGGGTCTCGTGGGGCTGGACCTCTGTCCACCCATCCTCGGGCGGAGGTACGATCAGGCCATGCCAACCAGACCCCAGTCTGCTGCAGGGCTGAGGCACGGACACGGAGCTGGCCCACCACCCATGAGGTCCACTGCCCCGAACCCAGGGCAGGGCTCACCCAGGGCGTCACCAAGGTGGCTGTGATGACGACCCGGCCCCGGGACTCTGCGTGGCTGTCACCTGGGCTCCTTCAGTCTGCTGCGTGCATTCAAATCCTCAATCTCAGCCAGTGAACCTGCTCGTGACGGCTGGCTTCATTCCCTGCCAGGTGTGTCACCTGAGCAATTTCTCAATATAAATGGAGGTGGTCCTCGTGCCCACCCTACAGTCACGCCCATTCATTCACTCAGGAAGATGTACCGGGTCCCTGCTCTGTCCCAGCAAATGTAGCGTCCCAGCGAATGTGCCCAGAAGGCAGGAGGGAAGGAGAGGGAGGGAGAGTTTGCAAAGTGTTCCGGCTCCTCGGGTGGGGTCAGTGCCTCCAGGCTGAGCACCCCTGCAGGAAGGCAGGCTCTGGGGTGGGGTGGCGAGGCTGCCTGCATGTGTCAGCAGGCCGGGCAGTGGTGTGCTGGGAAACACTGAACAACCCCACGGGGAAGTCCTGACCGCTCCCCTGGTACATCGCTCCCAACCTGGCCAATTTCAAGTCACCCACATGGTGTCCCAGCACAAGGAGGGAACAACGTCCTCTGTCAGCTCTCCCGGGTGGAGCCGGCCTCCTCAGGCTCCCCAGGGTGGGGGCAGAGCAAATTCTGAGGGCAGCACCTGCCCTGCGGGCGGGTGAGCCAAGGATCCCTTCGGGAGCCCCCAGAAAAGCAATGTCCTGAGGGTGTGGCCCTGCAGGTCCCTAACCCTGCTCTCCTGTCTGGAATTTGCCTCAAACGGACCTCGGGTAAGAGAGTGCGAGGGTAGACTGGCCTGCAGCGGGCAGCTGCCGAATGTGGGCCACGGGCACATGGGCTTTGCTGGGCAGGTCTCTCAACTCTGTAGGTTTGAAATTTTTCATAGTTGATAGTTTTCTTTTTCAATTGATTTATAGAGAGAGAGAGAGAAAGGAGGGGGTGCGGAGACAGAGACACAGAGAGAGAAAGACATCAGTTTGTTGTTCCACCTATTCATACATTTGTTGGTTGATTCTAGTATGTGCCCTGACCAGGGATCGAACCTGCAACCTTGGTGCATTGGGACGACACTAACCAAGTGAGCTACCTGGCCAGGGTGTTTTCATTTTCTTCTGTTCCCATTTCTCAGATAGGTAACAACACCTGGTTTTGCTATTTTTCTATGAGTATCCTAAAAGTCCTGGCAGCTCCCCTCCCCACAACCCATCCCCTGAACTGACTGGTGGCCGTGGACCGGGGCGTGTGTGCGAACACCGTCAGACCTTAAATAGCTACGTTAACAGAAAGATAATGTTTAAGGGACGAAAACGAGAAAATCTCTGGAACAAGGCAAGCATTGCTTTTGGTTGTAAATTACCAAGAAGAGAATTCAGTGGACTCAAAGGCCCAGGAGGGAGGCTGGTGGTGCAGGTGGAAAGGTCGGAGGTGCAGGGGAGAGGCCCCCTCTCAGCTCAGGGCAACAACGTTGCTACAACTTTGCTTGTCAGAAAGAGCAACAGCATTTCCTACCCACTTGTGAGTATTCATGCGGAACTGAGAGATAATGACAATTAGGAAGTCTTGCCATTGCTTGTGCTCCCACGCATTTACCGCCACGCATAAAATAAAAGAACTTGCGTGATTACACATGTCTCCCACGCTCACCGCAGCAAACCCGGCCAGGGCAGCGTCTCGGGCCGGCCGGTTTTTTCAGAAGAGTTGGGAGAATGGCGTGGAAGGCCTGCGCCAGCCGTGCTCGGCGGAAAGACATAATTACTATGCCCAGGTTGCCTGGCTCCCCGTCCTTATAATGAGTAAGATATTTGGAGTCCTGAACTGCTTCTGTGACATTTCAGTAAGTGATGCAGAAATTTGACAACATTTCCATATTCCTCTTTTAAAGTCTGGAGGCCTCTGCCTTAATCCAAGCTCCCTGGCATTTATTACTGTTTGTTACACTGACGAGTAAGATTACGAGAATTCTAATGAAGGCTTCCAGGGAAAAACTCTGTGATTAAAACGCTATAATAACAGTCGCATGCATTTATGTGCCTGATTACCATAATCTATTTAGCACAAGTAAACACACAAACAGAAGGAGAAAAGCAAGCCAGGGACACTCCAGCGAAAGGAGAATTTGAGATGTGAGGGAGACGGTGTAAATATGTAAATGTCTGTGTATTCTTTTCATCTCTGTCCCTTCTCACCCCGGCCTTTTTTTTTCTTCTCTTCTTTCTGTTTGCTAATGAGAAGACCGGAGCATCCCATGTGGGCCCTGCCTCACCAGGCTGAGGTGCATTTGGGGCCATCTGCTGGGGCCAGCGCCCTACACAATGCCACCCAGGGAGCCCTGGGCATATCTGCAGCCACCTCTGACATCACGGAATAGAAGAAATGGCGTGTCAAAGACGACGGTCTTTGATGTGTTCACTCTGAACACTTAGTTCAGCTGTCACTCCATGAATGCAAGGCCTGGTGCAGTGAAGCCATGAGGTCCCCTGCCCTGTCCCTGCCCGCCATCTCCCTCCCTGCCCCCACCCCCCAACACCACACCGCCAACGAATTAGCAGCGGCCACACCAGGTTTCTGAATGAGTATCCCTCTGGATTTTTGCCGGCTCCATTATTTTTAGTCCTGAGTGAAACGGCCGGCGGGAGAGTGGCTGGCATCTTCCGCTTGGTGAGGGATTTTTGAAGAACTTTCTTTAAAGTGAAATGGATACATTGGTGCTGGCTGGGGGGCTCGGTTGGTTGGGGCGTCGTCCTGTGCACCGAAAGGCTGCGGGTTCGATCCCCAGTCGGGGCACGTGTTGGAGGCAACCGATTGATGTTTCTCTCCCACATTGATATTTCTGTCTGTCCCTCCCTTCCTCGCTCTCTAAAATCAATGAAAACATATCCTTGGGAGAGGATTTTTTAAAAGTGAAACTGAATACTTTAATTTAAAAGTGGGATGATTTGGGAAATAACCTGAAGAAATTTACCAGAATCCGAAACAGGTCTCACTAAGGAGCTGGTATGGGTGTGTTATTTTTCCAAAGAAGGAAAAAGGAAGTACTTCCTCAAACATCAACGCACAGGCAGCTGACCGGGCCGCCTGCGGAGCGGGGGACTGGGCTACTCACTACTGGACAAGGAAGAGCATGGGGGGCTTGTTGGTGCAGGAGTTTCAAATCAGATGCCCATCTCCACGGCAGATGGTGCAGGGCGTCAGGCAAGCACGGAAGCTTTGGGCTTCAGTGGACAACGCTCTTGGTTATATAAAGAGATTCCTGCTTCACTTCCCAGAAACGATGTCAAGGTGTGCGAGCGCTCCCAGAGTGATCATCCGTGAGGAGCACTTCGAGTTCACGTCCATCGGGCTGTGCCTGAGTCCTGGGCCCCGTCCTGCGCACTGCCCGCACACTGGCTGTGACCCCCCCGTGGGGCAGTCCGTGCCCCCTGTGGCCCTCCCCACCTGGGCCTGCATGACTAGATCTGTCCCCGAAATGGGCTGGCCCCCCTCTGAAGTTCGGCCCTGCTTCACTGACTCCCACCCTCAACAACACCAGAGACCTGCAGACCCCTCGCAGGGCTGCATCTGTCTGGGGCCCAGCAGGACACAGCACACCCGAGTCAGGGCGCTCAGAGGAAGGTCCACTTACAAAGGGACTAATCACAAGTGTGGGGTCAGGGTGTGGGGGAGACTCGAGGGACAGTGCTGGAATTGAGCCGGCAGCATCTGAATTGTCCCCACCTGTTGGCCCAGAAGGACGAGGGGAGAAAGAGGCTACCAGAACCTAGGACTGTGGGACAGAGCCAGCCCCAGGGACCCCAGGGGAGGAAGCCAGGAGCCGACAGCAGCGTGGGGCAGTGGAGCACACACCTGGACAGGCAGCAGCTTGCTGCCTGTCCGTCACCACTAGGCGGGCAGCTTGGCCTCCCCTCTAGGCCAGTGGCAGAGCTGACTTGGCAGCGTTTCCTGGGGCCGCCATGCAACTCACATGAGCTGGTGGCTCAAAATGGCAGAAATTATTCTCCCCCGGGCCCGGGAGTCACCAGTCCGCCATCAAGGTGTCAGCAGGGCTGTGCTGCCTTCAAAGGCTCGAGACGAGGATTCTTCTTTGCCTCCTCCAGCGTCGCAGGCCCCAGGCATCCTTGGCTTGTGGCTGTGTCACTCGAGTCTCTCCCTCCACCGTCACACGGCTTCTTTTCCTCATCTTTCCCTATTCTGTTTCAAACCTCTCTCTGCCTTGCTCTTATAAGGACACTTGTGATTGAATTAGGGCCACCTGAAGAGTCCAGGGTGGTCTCCAGATTCTTAAATACATCTGCAAAGACCCTTTTTCCAAACAAAGTCACATTCGTAAGTTCTGGGGATTTGGATGTGGACACGTATTGGCGGGGGTGGGGGTGGGGGTCAGGAAGCACCATGGAACCCACCACATGGGACAAACCTCTTCATTCTTGAGAAAAAGTCCTGGAAAATAGGCTCCAGTTCACACCCAGGCCCCGGACTCCAGGAGGAACACGGTCCACCCTCGGGGACCCAGGGGCAGGTCCCCTGCCTGAGTCGGGGTCTGAGTACAGAGTCAAGGGCAGCTTTTGTGCGCCAGGTTGCCCCTCCAAGCCGTGGTGACCGGGCAGCGCTGACTGTGGGGAGGGAGAGGGACCTGGGAGCAGCCTTCGCAGCAGGCAGGGCCAGGCTGGCCTCCCGCCAGCTTTCTCGTGCCCCCACTCCGCTCCTTCTCTCCTCAGGTGCCCACCTCTCGGTCTTCCCTCCCCGGCGCTGCCCAAGTCACATGGGCTCTCTAGCAAAAGCTCTGCCACCCATCCGCTTCCCATTGAGTTGGCCTCAGCTGTCAGCTCTGTGTCCAGGACCCCAGTAGCCATGCTGGGGTGACAGCCAACATCTCCAGGCCTTTTCCAGAAGCATCCTCCCAGAGCTTCAGGGCCTGCACAGCTGGCTGCCTCAGACTTGGCCACAGCAGCGAACAGTGTGACATGGCGGTAAGGCAGGCACCAGTGGGCAGCAGAAACATTTTAGTTCCTAGTCTGTAAGACAGTGACTCTTAAACGTGACAGCAATGCCAGGTTCCCCCCAATGTCCGTTCATCTCTGTTTCCTCCAGTGGGAGCCCTCCCAATGGGTTCCCAAGGATGGCACTTGGCCCCTCATCTACAGACTACACTTCCCAGACTCCCTTGCCAGTAGGTGTAGCCATGTGACTAAGAGAAACCAATGGGATGTGAGCAGAAGTGCTGGCTGCAGCCTCTGAGCCCTGCCTTCAAGGAAAGTGGTAGGGCCTCCACTGCCCCCCCTCTTCCCTCAGACTAGCACGCAGCAAGCATGATGGAGCTGGGGCAGCCATCACCACAGGAGAGAGAAGGCAACACAGGGACTGTGACAAGGAGGCACCAAGACCGAGCAGGGAGTCAGCCTCTCAGAGGGGACCCTGCACAGGGACTGGGATGGGAGTGAGGAATACACTTCTGTGCTGATGCTGATGCTCTGAGTGACCAAGGCAGGGCCGCCTGGGCAGGCTGGGGTGGATGGGAGAGGAGGAGGGAGGCAGGCCACCCGAACCCAGAGGGCGCCCTGAATTACCCCTCCCCTCCTGTCCACATTCCTGCAAAGCAGCCCCAGGAGTCCGGGGGGAGGGGGGGCGGGGTGCAGACGGTGAAAGCTGTCCGCAGCCTGCAGGGGCACCCAGAACTGGTGCAGAGCAGGGTCTGCCCTGAGGCTGCGTGACACCACAATGCAACTGCACAACGGAAAGGCATTTCGAGGATGAGTGAGGGGACAGTGAAGGGACCGGGGCCCAAGCCATCCGCTGCAGAGGCTGTGCAGAGTGGGTCCTGAATCTCTGTCGCTGCCACTGCCACCACTTCCTGAGTGGCACTGAGTGACCAGGACGTGCTCACTCACCTTTCCCTCACAGCATCCTCCAAGAAAGGGGCGATGGCCTCGCAGTATCTGAGATCTCGGGTCCTGCCTTGGCTCTCCTCTGGGTGCTCGGCAGCCTTCAGAGAGGCCCCCTCAGGCCTCTGAAGCACCCCCCTCAGCACCCAAACGTCCCTGACCTTTGCTGGGATTCGGTTTGGCTGTGTCAGAAAACCCAACATGACGACAGATTCAACACAGCAGAGGGCTTGTGCTCTGGTACTAGGAGAGCAGACCCATCCACATCACAGGTGGTGGGCTCAGCCCCTCGCCACCTTCTCTGGGCAGAGTGCAGGCCAGCCTGTCCCCTCTCACCTGTCTGAGGGGACAGGCTCCTCCAAGCAGAACCTGCTTCTGGACAGGAGTCCTTAGCGGGAGCCTGGGCCCACAGTCCTCACACCTGCCACCAGGGCCCAGCAGATCTGCACTTCCAGGCTGGACAGGGGGAGGAGGAGGACCCAGACAGCACAGCCGTGGGCAGTGAAAGGACACGGGTGGGTCCTGGGTGGGTGGAAGGCTCCAAGATACAAGAAGCAGACTGCGAAGCCCACCCACAGTCTGGAAGGACTTCCCCAAAAATCTTGACTGTGACTTGGTGGAGGGGAGGGCGTTGGACTGCCAGTGGCTTCGTGTCTGTATTTCAAAGTTTTTAGTGCTTACCGAGTTTTATTTAACTGATGCTCCAACGGGTGGGCTTGACACGGGGCAGCTTGGTTCATTCAGATTCTGTCTCCCGGGACCGTGTGGACCCGGGACTCTGTGTTTCCTACCAGCTCCCTGTGACGCCCGCGGTGCCTGGACCACGGGGCTGCAGAGCTGGGGGCGCGGCTGGGGAGTGCGCCTGCGGCTCCTGGCTCTGAGACGAGCAACGCGTGTCATTTTCCTAACAAGGGAAAATAAAATCAAAATGAAATCCGCATCTGTGCCCTGGAGGGGAGTGACTCCGGCGGAGGGAGAAGCGAAGATAACAGCAGCGAGAGGAAGGGAGAGAAAAGGCGCGGTCCTGTCTTCCCACCTTTTTATCGAACCCAAGATAGAGGGCTGGCACCGCCCGGCGGAAATCGCTGCCCGCGGGATCCTGCGCGGTGACCAGTTTGCTGCACGGGCCGGTGGGAGGGCGGGGAGCCCCGCGTCCGCAGCTGGGGGCGTCCTGCGCCGGGTGCCTACCCACCCCTTGGCCGAGCAACGCCAGTGATCCAGGCCCCTCTCCCTGCCCATCGTGGCCCAGAGGGTCTGAAGCCGCTGGGCAGCGGCCTGAGCCCAGCTCCAACCACCGCCCCGCCCCCCGCCCCCGCTGGCCCCCGTCCCCGCTGGTAGAGAGTCCGCACGGGCGCACCCGAAATCTGAAACTGGCGTAAATAGGGGCAGTGCGCCCCTCTGATGCTATCGTTACTGTCTTGCGATGTGTGGGGACGTCTAGGAAGCTCTTGACAACAGCCTTGATGTGGGGAGCCCTCTGGGGCCTGTGCCAGCTGGGCCCGGGGCAGCGTGGCGGGCTCCCACACTCAGGTGCTCCCCTGCCGCGAGGGAGCGGGACCCTCACGCCAGGGCCGGGAGGGTGGGGGCTCCGCGGGAGGAGGGCCTTCCCTGCAAGGCCAACACGACAGGGACCAGGGATGGCAGGGACAGGCCGCAGGAAGGGCGTGAAGCAGCAGGCAGAGCATGTGGGTGGAGGTGGGAAGGAGTAGCGCCCACGGCGCCCCGGGTCTGAGAAAGAGGACCCCAGAGGGAGAGGGGATGAGGAGCTGGCTGGACATCAGTCAGGACCCTCCGGGCCCTGTAGAGGACTCGGATTTGGTCTTGAAGACAGGCAGAGAGGCCACACCGCTACGTGTCCCTAGGTAGCAAGCCAGCCCTCCATCCCTGTGCTTGGAAAGACCGTCCATCACCCCTGTTAGCAGAGGGGAGCTGGTCCACACCCACCACCCGCAGTGCGGGAACACAGGCGGGGCCTGTCTCTGGAAACGCAGCGGGTGGTGTGCGATGCGGTGTTTCACCTGCAGTTGGGAAGAGTCTTCTGTTCAGAAGCCTGCTGCTTCCTCTTCCCCAGGGCCTTAGCCTCAAATCAGATTGGTTTCCTCGTCCCCTGTGTTCGAGCCACCCCAGGCCCCCCGTGGGGCACAGCCACTCAAACTTGGACACCCCCCCTCTTCACCTGTCCCTCACTCACCAGATTAATTTAGTCGGTGAAGGACGAGTAGTGTCCATGGGTTGGGGGGAGGGGCTTGGACAGTGTCACAGAGGCCCCTGGACTGGGGATCCATTGGGCTAGAGGCTGGACCCTCGGACCTTCAGTATCTTCATCTGCAAAATGGGATCAACCTGCCTCTCCCATAGCCCACAGGGAAGCTCAGATCTATAGAAATCAGTTCCTGGGTGTTCCCTGCCCCCCACCCACCCCCAGTCCCACCCTGACTTCATTCCACTGTGACCCTGGGGTGCAGGCTCCCTTCTGCGGCAGTGATCCTTGGGGCAGGTGGTCCTCCTGCTGGCCTGCCTTGGGGTGTAATCCAGAGGGTTGATGAGGGGAGGGGGAAAGGACCTTTAGTTTGGGATTCTGTTTGGCTGCTTTATTGTTGTTTCCCTTTCACTTCCCTGGGGCAGTCCCCCATCCACCCCACCCCCCAAACCACCTGTGTGTCCCTCCATGGTTCTCCCTGGGCCCCGCCTCACCCAGGCCAGAGCAGACATGCACAGGAGCAGAACAGAGAAACTGCCAGGGGAGGGGGTCTTCCTGCCTCCCACCGTCCACAAACCTGTAGCAGACACACCCTGAGAGCCTCCCGGGAGCTGCTAGGAGCCCGTCAGGGAAAGGAGGACCGAGGCTGCAGCACCACCTGAGATCCCTAACGCTGACATCCACCTGCGCTGGTCCCTGGCCAAACGTCACACCTCTCTCTGCACTTCCCATCCCTCTGAGGGCTAGTGAGAGACTAAATAAGATGAAGCCCGTCTTGCCCCACTCAGTGCCCGTCCCAGCCTTCAATGGACCTGTCCCTTGTCATTCCCAGATCCAGTTTCACAGACCTCGTGGCGGGCTGTGTGCACCGAGTGAACAGGACGTGCCTTCGCTCGCATTTACACGAATTTAACGGCCAAGTCTCACACCAGCCCACGTGCACACGTGCACTTGTGTGCATACAGACATGTTTACCCGGCACCCTCCTGGTGTGAGCCCCGGACACGGGGACGGAGGTGTCCGGCCCCAGGAGCTGGGTCTGGAAAGGAAGACAGATGGTATTTGTTTGCAGAGTCCTGCCTTCTTCCAAAGGGTCATATCCTCACAATTTGGGCGCCCAACGGGGCCCTTCCGCATTCCTTCTGGTTTCCGGACCAGGAGCGATGGCTGAGATGCTTTTTCTTTTTTCTTTCCTTTCCGGTGCAAAAAGCCTTGCCTCCCACAGCCAGCCCTGGCCCGCCCGGCACAAGGACACCGCTCTCCTTGGCAGGCTGGCCCAGACGCTGACTGAATGTGCGCAGGAACTTGGGGAAGGGAAAAAGGCGAGGACGGAAAAGAAAGGCCCGGAGGAACCTGGGAAGCGGTGGGAGGTCTGCGCCCTTGGAGCCCCGAGCGAGCCCGCCCGCCATTGGCACAAGTTCCTCCAGGGCCGCCAGGCGGCTGAGCAAAGGCCGGCCTCCACACGCACCCAGCCTTTTGTGGGAGTGAAACACAAAGGAGAGGCAAAAACACCTCTTCTGTTTTGATGGAGGAGGCTGACAACTCCAGGAAGCCCAGGCCAGCCAGGAACTCCCACAGCCGAGCGATTAGCCTCTGCAAGGGAGCGCTCCATTTCGCTCTAAAGGGCTGCGTCCCAGCTGCTTCTCCAGGGTGGGAACCGTGGTGCCTGAGACCCTCCCGGGACGTGCTCACCAGCCGCTGGGCTCAAGACCTGGACAAGTGCGGGAGGGGAAGCGCCTTGGCTGGGCTCCAGTTTCCGATTATGCCTGGTGGGGGGGGGGGGGCAGGAGAACTCAGAGACAGTGAGTTGTGTCCTGGGACCCGTTTGTCCCTGGTGCCAAAGGAACCCAGGGAATCACGGTCCACCCCCACCTCCCGAGCAACTCTCTGGCGACCGCAGGGTGTTGGGAAAGGCTGCCAAGAGAAGGGGTCCGCGGTCCAGAGCTGCCATCCGGAGCTCCAGGTGTGGGGAGTGAGGACCGAGAGGTGCCGATTCATAGCCTCAGAAAAGCCGCCACTGCCTCCTAGGCTCGGTGGCACGGGGCTGGGGCCTGTCCGTAGGGCAAGGAAGCCAGTTCTCCTGCCTCCGGACTTGTCTTCCCAGACTCTAAAGTTGCGCAGTTCCGGGACAGGCCCTCGCCCCTGCTTCCAGCTTCAGCACTGGGGCAAGTGGTAAAGAACCTCAGACCGCGCCCTCCCGGCTGACCGCCAGACGCAGGCTGGTCACCGAGGACAAGCAACAGAAGAAGGAATTCGGGGTCTGCGACGCGGGGCGCCAGCCGGAGGGACTAACCTCAGCGGCTGAAGCCCCGCGCGCACGACACGCCTGCAGGTGTTTATTAGGTACACGGGCTTGCGCACAAGTCCAGCCCCGGCTGGTGGCCCAATGCACCCCCCCCCCCACCAATGTCCTCACTGCGGGTGGCCCTGGAGGCCCAAAGGAATGATTCTCAAATAGGCGAGCTCCTCCCGATCCCCGCGTTCCTTTCCGTGACAGATTATCCTAATTGAACGGTTATGGGTCATCCCCCAAACCGTTAGCAGACATGTCCCCGCGCTTCAGTTCTTCGTGTATTAAATACATATTTAACGCATGGATGAAGAGCCAGCTGGGAAACACGAGGGTTGGAAAATAATGCTCCAGAAGGCACGAGATTGGGGCCGAGGCCAGAGCCCTGGGCTTTCTAGCCTTGCCTCCCCCGGGAACCTGAGGGCAAGATTGTCGGCTTTTTGTGTGTATTTTGTGACTTTGCTACAAAATTGTTTGAAGGCAATTGCTTACTATGTTTATTTGCTTTTTTTTTTAAAAAAAAGCCTTACATGCCAATTAAAAGTTCCCAGGCAACAGAAGTAACCGGAGGGAGGCAACATTCCGTGGGCCCGTTTGTGGGTGTGCGGCGTCAGGGCCTGCGGCGGGGGCTCCGCGGAAACGCGCTCCTGCAGCCGAGGTGCGGCCTGAGAAGGTCGGCTCAGGGAGCCGGCGAGAGACCGGGGCGCGCCGCCCGCAGGCTTGCTGCAGGCGCACGCTCTCGATTTCCCATCTAGAAAATGGGTAAACGCGCCAGTACCTCTGGGCGACCTCGGGCGCTTCTCTAGACCGGGTTTAGCTCCTCCTGGTCATGGGTGTCCGTGTCTGGGGGCCAGGCTGCGAGTGGCGGAACGTGCAGCAGGTACGCGGCCGCGAGTGGCCCGCAGCGTGCAGAAGTCTGCGCCAGGCCTCAGGCCTCCTTCTGCAGACAGCCCGGCGTCGCCCCTGCCTTAGGTCGTGGTGACGACCGCGAAGCTGGTGCCGAAAATACCGCGCTGCTGAAAGGACCGGTGTGCCGAACGCCGGGTTCGTCTCCGCCCTCGCTGAGCGCGGCTCTGCGCGGAAAGAACCCGTCCCCGGGGCTACGCCGCCGTTCGAGGCGCCCCCTCCTTCCTTCCTTCCACGCCCTGTGCCTCGCAAGCCCCTGACACCAGCTGGGGGCGCTCGGGGCCGCCGCCTGGACGCGCGCGCTTGTTGGAGTACGAAGCAAGTAGCCGCTTTGTGCAGGCTTGTCGTTTACTAGGGGCTGCGGAGCTCGCGTTTTGATGCAGCCCGCGGCGGAGAACCAAGGCGGGGGGGGGGGGGGGGGGGGGGGGGGGGGGGGGGGGGGGGGGTGCTCGGGAGAGGGAGAGGGAGAAGCCCCAGAGTGCATCCCAAAAGATCGGACCGCGTAGGGTATCGGGTTAGTTCGCGGAGCGCCCAGCCCAGCCCAGCCCCCAGCCTGACGCGCTGGCCACTGTATTTTCAAACAAATTTGACAACATTCCCTCTCGCGCGCGCGGTCACAACAGCGACAGGCCCTCGGCACTTCCCCCGCGAGCCCGCGCCCCCCTCCCCTCGCCTCTCACACCCCCTCCCCGGGTCCCTCCTCCGGTCCCTCCCCGAGAATCTCCACTGCGGACGCCCATTGGCTGTGCGCGGGGAGGAGGCGAGTGCCGGGCGCCGCGAGTTTCATTGAGCGGAATTAGCCCGGATGACATCAGCTTCCCAGCCGCCCCCCCTCGGGCCCTGCTCATTGGCGCTGCAGCCCCTCCAGGACCCGCACATTGTTCCCCGCCCCCGCTTCGGCCACCACCGCCGCGGTCGCCGCCGCCGCCGCCGGACTATAAAAACCGGCTGAGCCCGAAAGGTGCGGATGCTCATTATAAGACCGACGCGCCCTCCGCGCCTGGAGTCCGCTGCTCCACGGCGGCTTCGGGGAAGGAGCTCCTCGAGCGGCGTCCACAGTAAGTGTCCCCGCCCCCCGCAGCCCCAGCCTACATCCCCGGGGCAGGCGCCCCTCAACTCCACGGCGACCCCGGACGCTCCAATAGAGGGTCCCCGAACCCGCCCCTGCCCGCCAGCTCTCCGCAGCGTTTTCACTGCTCTGATGCTGCTCACACGGCCCGCAGCATCCCCTTCACCCACGAACGGGAAATCGGGACCACCGCAGCTCCTCCCGCCCAAGTCCCAGTCCGCGAGCGCCCGGGCGCAGCGCACGGAATCTGGGCCCCGTGCGGGCTCTGGGAGCGCGCGCGCTCGTGCCGGCTCTGCACTGTCGATGGAGACAAGGTGGATGCGTTTGAGGAACCGAAATAAATACTTCTCTATTTAGCTCTCGCGCTCCCCAAAGAGAAAACCTCACTTGCCGCTTGTTTACTCCGGCCCTGGAGATGCAGCGTGCCCATTCCTAGCTGCGGGCGTTAAACCCTTTGAACGCCGCGCTCACTGAGGGACACCCGCCGCTCCCTGGAGCGGAACCACCTGTGGATGAGAGCGGAGAGGGCTGTGGGGGAGGGAAGGAGAGATTTCTTGCGCGTACCTGCGCGCCCCTAGAAGGAAGGCCAGAGAAGGTGAGGTGCACGCGGGGCGACCGCCGTCCTGGCCGAGCCCGGACCCCGCGCTGCGGCGCAGGCGGAGTGCTTTTCCCTCTCTCTGACTTCTTTCGTTCTCGGGCTCTCTCCTGTTTCTCCTCCTCTCCGTAGGAGGCGTGCGTGGAAGCTCGGAGGGCCGAGGGAGGGAGGACCCTGCGAGAGCCACGACTCCCCCTGGGGCCATGGACTCGGACGCCAGCCTGGTGTCCAGCCGCCCGTCGTCGCCGGAGCCCGATGACCTCTTTCTGCCGGCCCGGAGCAAGGGCAGCGGCGGCAGCGGCTTCACAGGGGGCACCGTGTCCTCGTCCACGCCGAACGACGGCCCGCCAGAGCTGAGCGCTGAGCTGCGCGGCGCCATGGGCGCGGCGGGCGTGCACCCCGGGGACAAGCTGGGCGGCGGCGGCGGCGGCGGCTTCAAGTCGTCCTCGTCCAGCACCTCGTCGTCCACGTCGTCGGCGGCCGCGTCGTCCACCAAGAAGGACAAGAAGCAGATGACAGAGCCTGAGCTGCAGCAGCTGCGCCTCAAGATCAACAGCCGCGAGCGGAAGCGCATGCACGACCTAAACATCGCCATGGACGGGCTGCGCGAGGTCATGCCGTACGCTCACGGCCCGTCGGTGCGCAAGCTCTCCAAGATCGCCACGCTGCTGCTGGCGCGCAACTACATCCTCATGCTCACCAACTCGCTGGAGGAGATGAAGCGGCTGGTGAGCGAGATCTACGGCGGCCACCATGCCGGCTTCCACCCCTCGACCTGCGGCGGCCTAGCTCACTCCGCGCCCCTGCCCGCCGCCACCGCGCACCCCGCGGCCGCCGCGCACGCCGCGCACCACCCCGCGGTGCACCATCCCATCCTGCCTCCCGCTGCCGCGGCTGCTGCTGCGGCTGCGGCGGCCGCCGCGGTGTCCAGCGCTTCCTTGCCGGGCTCCGGGTTGTCGTCTGTCGGCTCCATCCGGCCCCCGCACGGCCTGCTCAAGTCTCCGTCGGCGGCAGCGGCGGCCCCGCTGGGGAGCGGGGGCGGCGGCAGCGGGGGCAGCGGCGGCTTCCAGCACTGGGGCGGCATGCCCTGCCCCTGCAGCATGTGCCAGGTGCCGCCGCCGCACCACCACGTGTCGGCCATGGGCGCCGGCAGCCTGCCGCGCCTCACCTCCGACGCCAAGTGAGCTGGCCCAGGGCAGCGCGTTCTGGCGAGCGGGGTGCCGGAGGCTGCGGGGAATCGAGCACTGGCGTGCTTTGGGCCTGGGAGCCCAGTTCCAAGGAGGAGCGCAGGACCTTGGGCTGGGGGTGGGGGGGCGCTGGTGCGGACTCCAGGCTCCCTGGGGCGCACTCAACGGCGGGGAGGGAGAGGGACATTCGCTCCGGGACCTGGTACAGCCCTCTTTGGCTTTAAACAGCGCGGGTCCGGTAGACACCATTTAATCAGAAGGCACAGCTGCGTGCTCCTCTCCCCAAACACCCCTTCGTCCCCCAAAAGAAATGATTCTAAGAATTGGTTTCCCAGGGAAGTCGGCCTCACTCCGCCCGGGCTGCACATGGTTACGTGGGGGAGGGGGTGTTGGGGACTTCCTTTCCTCCTGTCTGGAGCGGTTGGGGACTCCGGGGAGCAGCGCCCCGGGAACGGCCCGCAGGCTCTCCTTCCAGGGTCGTCTCTGACCCGAGCCAGGGCTACGAGGGAGTTGGAAGCTGGCGTTCGGTACCAGAAGCACTTACGGTGGCGGCCAGTCGCGACCTCCGGTAAACCCGCAACCCTCTGTGAACTGCTGCGGGCCCTGCCCATCGTTCCTACCGGTTTAGGGTGTGTGGTCCTCGGCTCGTTTTCAACAACGGGAACCAGCTTTACAGAGGTCGGAATAGAACCACTTCTGGACTGAAAGAACCTGATACTGTGGACATGGGGTGTTTTTTAGTTATTTTTAAATAACTATAGAACCCCCCCCCATTGTTTCCTCTCTGAGCACAAAGTGACTGGGTTCCTGGCCAGATCGGGCGCAGTCCTGGTACCTGAGGGTTTGGCGGAACTGAGAGTCGGTTGCTGTGAATATGGCTTGGGGTATTCGGGGATTCTGGTGGCTTTTTAATTTTTTCTTTCTTGGATGTGTAAATATAATCTCAGTAACGAGGTACATGCGTGCTGCTGAACGGTGTGCTCACGTGACTGCCAGCCCCACCGGAGTCTCAGCCGGGTTTCCTCTCCATCGGTTTCTTTCTGCCACTTTTAACGCAAATGACAAACTCCTCAACGCGCTTCTGCGTCCCCGCAAAATGCCTCCCGGCCGCCAGCGTTGCGATTTGGCTCCACAGCGCCTGCCGCGTAACATCCGTCCTCTGATCGTTGCCCCTCGCAGAGAGTGTATCATCTGTTTTATTTTTGTAAAAAGAAGAAAGTGCTAAATAATATTTATTTCCTGTTTGGTTGCAAAACAAAACGAAACGAAACAAATGATCGAGTGTTGCGATTTTAAATAAAAGTTAAAGTAAATCGGGTGTTTTCCAGCCGTGTGGGTGGGAGAAGGTGCGGGGTCAGAGAGGTGCCGAGTTGCACGGAGGAGGGGGGATTTGGGGGCCGGTCCCCTGGTTTCGCCCTTGGGAGGGACAGGGGCCAGTTCGCTGTGCTCCTTCTCTAGCCGCTCTTCCCCTCCTGCACACTTTGTGGGGTGTCTCCCATGGCTCACTTGCTATTTTTATTTCCCGCCATCTAATCCAGAACTCCCTTCCTCTTCGTTTGAGGACTGAGTTAGTGGAAACTGGAATTCTTGCTCCCCGAGCCGGGTGACTTTGGGCCTTGGGGTGAGGGCCTTCAGCTGGGGCTCCAGGCGCTGGGGCCTCCTGCCCTTGAAGCAGCTGCGGACCGCCCGGTGGGGCCCCGGCCCAGAGCATTTAGTGTGGGATCCACTCACCCTTCACTCCCTTCCCCGTGGTATGTTGGACTCTCCCTCGTGCCAACCTTGGCCTTGAACTGAAATGTGTCCTGTGATGGTAATGTCCCCTGGCCACGTCTGTTTTCTTGCTGCCACTGGGCTCCTCACTGCAGTCCGTAAGTGCGGTGCAAGTTTAGGATGGAGCCCTGGACAGGGAGTCGAGCTAGAGATGAAAAAGCTTCCACCCAACAGGAGCACAGGCACGCTTCAGCCTGCGGCGGCTGGACAACACTCGCCTTGGAAGGCCCCAGCCAGCGCGTCGAACTGCCCGGCCCTGGGCCCTCTCCTCCATGACATCTTTGAGGGGCACCAGCCGGAAGTCTCCTGCACCTGGGGCACCTGGGGACGGAGCAGGTTTTTCTGGTTGGAGCCCCATTTCTTGAGATCGGCCCCTGAGTCAGGCCCACGGGCCTCCTGTGTGCAGGACAGAAGGTGTGGCTCCCTCCCCCAGATCTGGCAGGTGCCTGGTCGGGGGAGGGGGAGGGCAACAGGTTAAGCCCTGCTGCTCTCCAGAGCAGCAGGTGCCCGGGGATTGGATGCTGTGGGCCTTGCATGGCTTTCCTTTTCCCCAAGAGTGGGAGAGGCCCAGAGGCTGGGGTGAGGGGTGGGG
Source organism: Macrotus californicus (assembly GCA_007922815.1). Lineage (NCBI taxonomy): Eukaryota > Metazoa > Chordata > Mammalia > Chiroptera > Phyllostomidae > Macrotus > Macrotus californicus. The sequence goes on along the minus strand of VMDR010000102.1, from coordinate 307,899 downwards.
ACGAGGGGCCAGGGACCCAAGCACACTCCGAGGAATCCCAGAACAGATAGGGCAGGACCTGACGGTTTTATTCCAAGGTCCCATCTGAGACGAAACTTGGTAAGAATTCAAAAGTGGATTTGGCCCCAGTCACAGACACAGGGGAAGAAGAGGCTGCAACTCGGTGGGGTGGGGGTGGAGGGTGAAGTCACAGCTTCCTGCACCCACACAGGGCTCCACCAGGGCTCGGCAAGGGCTGCCAGTGTGCACCGTGTATGCATTCAGGAGCCTCTGTTAGAAGCAAAAAATGAGGCACCTGTGGCTGCTGCCACCACCACCACCAAACTCTCAGCAGTGACCAGCCACCAGCCAGGATGGACCAGGGCCTCCAAGGAAGGAAGGGCTGAATCCAGCCCGGCTCTGGCCCTTCCCCGGAGCCTCCCGCCCCCACCTACACTGAGCGACCAGCAGGGGATCTCGGCCACCACGAGTGACAGAGTATCATCCTAGGATGCCGAGCCTGCTGGGCCTCCAGGGCAGGTGGCTCCTCGCTGAGGGTGGCCCTGGACTGGCAGGGGCGGGGGTGGAGGGCACAAGCCAGTGGCTGGGCTTCCGGTGGGGATTCAGAGAAGACCCTGGGCAACCACTTTGATGTCCAAGGGCCATGAGTTGGGGGTAACTCCCCGCTGAGAAAGGGGAAGAGACAAGATCTGCAGGGCGGTCTGTGGGGTCCCTCCCTGGGAGCCTCAGTTCTGAGGTTTCTCCCTTGCTGGGCTGCAGCTTCCCCTCACCCCCATGTGGTCCTGGGTCCCCAGCTCCCAGTGCAGGTGGGGACTTCTGTCAATTAGCCCCCAAGGTCTGTGAGATTATCCCCAAACTCCCCAGCCCTGCCTCTCTGAGCTGGGCGTTCTGGAGCTCCAGGGGCAGAGCCTCCCGCACAGCCTCAGCACCCTTGGCTCCTTGTGCCCTCACTGGGTAGAAGTCACCAAGAAGTGATCATGTGCTGGACTCGGTTTTGGACGGTGGGCCAGAGTCCCTGGGCACTGCGGCTGGAAGCCCACATCCCAGGAACAGGCAGTGAGTGTCAGGCCCTCAGACCTCATATGCTCGAGCAGGTGGCTGAGACCCGGTGGTGTCACGTGTAACACTAGGCCCATGTGGCCTAGGAAAACCAAGATACCAAGGACACAAGGAGGGTCTGGGACTGGCAGTACCACAGGCAGGGCCACCCCACTCCCAGCCTGGACCGTGAACAGCGAGGGGCTCTGGGAAGCACCCTCTCAGTGCTTCCCAGAGTCTAGAGACTCTCAGTGCTGGAGAAGTGTCTGCCTGCCCCCTTTAAGGCAGAACCCACCAGCAATCGCCCTGAGCTCCCCCGCTAAGGAAATACCCTGGTGCCCCCTGGACGTCCATCTAAGGCAGCGGTTTTCAACCCCAAGCCACCAGAATCTTTAAAACGCACAGCGTCTGACTGTTGAGTGGGGGTGCTGGCTTCTTCCCTCAGGTTGTCTGGTTTGGAAAGACAGCAGCCAACAGCACAGGTGTCCAGAGTGTATGCATCAGAATTGTACCTATTTTGTCAGACCTGCAAAAAACACGTGTTTGGGGTGCTGCAGAACGGTAGTAATCGGCTTATTTGCGCCCTGAGATGAGAAAGGTCAATGGCTGATCTAGGCAAAGGAGCCCCTGCCCACCCCCAGCCCACCTCTCATTTTAAGGCCCAGTGTGTCCCAGACTTTGGAACAAGTTCCCCATCCGCACACGGTTATTAGCAGGTGTTATGGGGTCTTTGACAAGGGACCTACACCAGGGGTCTGATGACACCTTGCTGATGACAGGTCCCCTCAGTCATTGTCACTGCACACCTGTACCAAGGGCCGCACTGAATCCGCCACCCCTGCCCGGCAGCGGACCTGTGGAATCTCGGGGCTGTGGCCACTCCTTGTTGGAGGCTGCAGACGCCCCTGCCTAGGCCAGCCCTTGGGGCCAAGTCCTCTCCCTGTCAGTGCCTGTCACTCCAGGTGGGGCAGAGAGGGCGGTGGCCCCTCACTCACACCCCCACGCTCGGCCTCTCTCTCTTAGGGGACAGCGTTTTTGCTGCGGGGCCACGGGGATCGGCCACGGTGGATGGCGCTGCAGTGGGAACGGGGGGCGCGGGGCTGGGAGGCAGCTCGGCCTGCGCCCCGGGGAGTTCAGGAGCCTAACGACCGCGCGGAGGAGGCGCCAACGATTCCTGGCGGCCGGCGGCGTGGGGCCCTGCGCGAGAGCTTTGTGTGTTGTTAATTCGTTCCGTGCCCACGGTCGCGCTGAGAGAAGGTTGCTACTACCATTGCACTTCGCAGGTGAGGAAACCCAGGCCCAGAATGAGTGCGGGACCGGCCCCCGGGGTCGGCGCCGGAAACGGCGGCGGCGAGGTTGTAACCCCCGGGGTCTGGCTCCGGAGCCAGCGCCCGAGATCGCCCCACCCTGACCCAGGACCCCGGCGCCCCGCAGTCCCCGGACTCGGGCTCAGCTGCCACCCTCGGTGACACTCCCCCTGCTTCCCCTGGACGCCTGGACCTCTTCTGTCCCCGACGCGCGGGGCTGGGCGGCAGGCGGTGCCGATAGGCGTTGGCAATGAGCGGGGCCGTAGCTCCCGCGCAGGCCGAGGAGGGGCCGGGGCCGCGGCGCCGGTGGGTGGCGAGCGGGCGGCGAGGTGAGGAACTGTGGTTGGTGCCAGGACAGGCGCTCCGTCCCCGGCCCGAGGGCCGGTCCCTGCCACACCCCGCGCAGGAACGCGGTAAGGAGCCTCACGTCTTCTGCCTGCAGGATCCAGGACGACACCTGCGGGGACCCGCTCGGGACGAGGCAAGGACGCCGTGGGAGCGCACCGAGCTGGCAGCGCGTTCTCCAACCGGGGAACTCCAGGCCCCAATTTACACCATGCCACGGGCCCCCCAGACTCGCCACTGGGCCGACTTGGGCCTTGGGCTTCCAGTTTGCAAGGCCTGGAAACGGCGCGGTTCACCAGAACCACCTAAAGGGGCGCCAGGTTCGAAGGCCGCGTCCGCATTGGGGTTTCTTGGGTAGCCGTGTGGCTGCTGTCGGGGAACGGACTTCCTGGGTGAACTCGCGCCGACCTGGGCGCGGCTGTCTCCGATGCCCCTCGCTTCCCAGATCCCGCGCGAGCAGAAGGCACGTGGGCGTGGACGCCAGGCCCGGTCCGCAAGGACGCGTGGCCCAGCGCGCTCCGCACCCGCCCGCATTGCAGCAGGGCCTGCACTGCGCGCGGCTTTCCTCCGGGATGGGAAGCGTTTAGTCTGCGGCAGCTGTATGGCCTCTGAGTCCACGAGCTGCCGCAGGACTTGGGAGTCTACCAGAGGGAGGCATGCAAAACCCACTGGAAGTGCCAGAGTTTGCATGGGGGCCCCAACCACTTCCCCGGGGAGCCCCTGGTTCACTGATCCCTGCCAGGACCTCGCACACGGATCCATTCACAGGAGCCCTGCCCGAGGTCAAGCTCACAGGTGGACCCACCTCTGGCAACCCTGAACCACGAAGCAGTGGCCTCTGTCTGGAAGCCACCTGGGGGCCTGCTGGGCACTGGAGCCTGGCTGAACCAACCATCCAAGGCCTAGGGCAGCTCGTTCACCCTCTCTTTTTTTGGCTGACCCCTTCCTTCTACGCCCAATAGATGTGGCTGCCTCCTGGCCCTGTGCTGTCCTCCCAGCCCAGTCTCTTCCCTAAACCCCAGTCCTGAGCTTTGCATGTGTGTGTG
>VMDR010000102.1:286931-304063 GCA_007922815.1 Macrotus californicus | reverse complement strand
TCTTCTGGGAGGTCCTAGGAGGCAGGGTCCCTGCTCCCCTGGGTCATGTGACCTACCCTGCTGCATCCCTAGTGGCCTGCATGCCTGGACCCCAGCAGAGGCCCTGAGCTCTTACCCAGAGTCCAGTCCCCAAACCCCTGATGCAGAACCCAGGCCTGTCTCAGCCTCACGTGCCCCCCAGTACCTAGCACAGGGCCTGGCACATAGGCAGTCCTCAAGTGGGTAGTCTTTTTTTTAATTAAGATTTTATTTCTTTATTTATTGGAGAAAGGGGAAGGGAGGGAGAAAGAGAGGGAGAGAAACATCAATGTGATCGAGAGACATCCGTCAATTGGCTACTTCTCATACGTACCTGACTGGGATGGAACCCACAACCCAGGCATGTGCCTTGACTGGGGATTGAACCGGCAACCTTTCAAGTTGCAGAACGTTGCCCAAGCCACTGAGCCACACCCGCCAGGGCTGAATAGTCTTTGCATTGCGAAGTGGGGCAGGCCCCGCACTCCACAGAGAAACCAGAATGGTCTGCTTTTAAAGGCAGGAGCCAGGATCAAAGAGGAAGTAACTGAAGGAAATGCCACCTTCAATGAAAGATGCTCCAGCCTCCCAGACCATCTTGGAAAGAGCCCTCCCTGTCAGTGCCAGGCCACTGGTCCTGCTGTCTGTGCCCCTCAGATGCCCAGGACTGGGGTCACCTGGAAGGTAAAGGATCCCTCCTGCTCAGTTGCAGCTGGGAGCCACGGGAGGATGTGGGCCTCCTGGGGCTGGAGCTGGGGGCCCCTGTCACCCCGGGTCTGAACTCTCCAAGCTATTTGGGCCAATGCAGCTCATGGAGACACTAGAATCCTGGGCACTCAGCCAGGTCAGGGAGGGGAGGACTCTGTGCAGCCCAGGTGCTGACTGGAGGCAGGGGCAGGAACTCAGAGCTGTGGGCACAGAGACTCATGGCCAGCAGCTGCCCCTCCTCCCCACCTGACCCGGGGGTTCGCCCTCTCTGCCTCTCTCCTTCCCAACACCCCCTGCGCCCAACAGGATCGGAGCCCAGGCCCCAGCCACCCACCCACCGGCAGCTCTGCTTCACATCATCCCACCGGGTCCTGAGTTTGGCTCATTAGCATTGGCTTCTTTCACTTGTGTCATCGAAGGTGAAATTCACAGGACGTGACATTAACCATTTGAAAGTGAGCAATTCGGTGGCTTTTCCAACATTATGCACCTACCACCTCTATCTGGTTCTGAAACAATTTCATCACCCCAAAGTCAAACCCTGCACCCACTAAGCCGTGAGGCCTCCCTCCCCGGCCCTCCGGCCCCCATTGGCCACCGTCTGCTTTCTGCCTCCGAGCAGTTATCCTTTCTGGACATTCCATGTGAATGCGATCACACACCGTGCATCTGGTGTCACGCACAGCGTCACGGCTCTGCGGCCCTCCCACCCTGCAGCAGGCGTGGGCATTTCACTCCTTTCAAAGGCTGGATAACATCCCTTTGCACACACGGCCCATTTTCTGTTTACCCGTTCATCTGTCGGTAGTCTTGTTCCCTTCCGAATAACTGCTCAGGTCCTTACCTGGGGCCTGCGGCAGCCAAGAGAGTTCTGGGCTAGGAGCTTTAAAATCTCGGTCTCTGGGCAGGCTAGGCGTTGAAAGGCAAGTTGTTGGGACTGTCTGGGTCCCAACCTACTGACTCGTCTGTAGGAAGAAGAGCTTGGCGGGGGTGAGCCCGAGGCACGGTCCCCTGTGACTCTGCCAGCCCAGAACTGCCTGTCATGTACAGAGGGAAGCCACGACGCTGTGTTGGGCCCCCTCACAAGTCTGTGTCTCTGGGTGGTGGAGAGGCCGAACTGCAGCGAGAAGCCTGGCTGAACTGAGCAGTGTTCCGTGTTATTCCTCCAGTAAAAATCCAGCCAGACTCCCCAACTCTGACTTAGTGACCAAGTGGCCTTCTCGCTCTTATCACGTACAGGTCCTCATGACGAGAGTCACGTTTTAAGCCGTGGACATGAAACTGGATCTTGAGGATTCAACCTAAGTTGTACAATGTCATCCCTGATTCCTCTGCCCTTTCACCCACACACACTTGCTTCTGTGTCACCTTGTCCCCAGCTCCACACAGGCTGGAAACATGTCAAGAAACAGACTTAAGAAATATACTGCTTCTTAGCATTTAAGAGCTTTGAGACCTACCCTGATTGGGGGGGTGGGGGGGGCAACTCACCCATTGGAATTGAATCTGGCCTGGGGGACACTAATGTGTGTGGGGGTACCATTAGCTCAAGGATGTTTTACATTTCTTTCTGGAATATGAAGCTCAAAACTACCTTATGGCCCAGCAATTCCACTTCTGAGTATTTATCAGAAGGAACCCAAAACACTAATTCTAAAAGTTACGTGCACCCCTACGTTCACGGCAGCGTTATTTACAATAGCCAGGATACGGAAGCAGCCCAAGCGCCCATCAGTAGATGAGTGGATGACAAAAGCAGTGGTCCATTCACACGATGGAATACTACTCAGCCATGAAAAATGATGAAATCTTACCATTTGTGACAGCACGGATGGACCTTGAGGGTATTTTGTGACATGAAGTCAGTCGGAGACAACAGATGCTGCAGGACGTCACTTACACGTGTGCCCTGCAGAACAAACTAAAGGAACGAACAAAACATCAAGATGATGACTGCCTCCTTTCCCGTGCTTCGCACTTACCCTGGGACTTTCAACCCCCTTCCCCTGCTCTGCCTTTCCTTTCCCGTGCCGCACTTTTTATATATTGCTTTTGTTGTTGATTGTCTACCTTCCCAGCGGAATGCATGCACCGCCAGGCAGGGGTCTTTGTGCAGCCCGCTCACTGATGCAGGACAGCACCCAGCACGTGGTGAGTGCTCAATAAACATTCACTGACTGGACGATTGGATGAGTGAGTGAGTGAGTGAGTATAGATGCCTGGGGTCAGGGAGACCCTTCTTAGCTAGAGTGGAAGAGTCAGGAGGCTTCACTGGGACTCCCACACCAGCAAACACAAGCAAAATCTGATCCTGTCAAAAGTGCATTACGTACTCTGCCTTCCCAAAAGTGGTTTTCAAAAACTGCTAAGTCTCAGAGGCTGCTCTTGTATTGGTCCTGGGGTGGGAAGCAAATAAAGGGCTTTCTGAAATAATTGGTCAGTTAGGATCAACAAAGTAGCTAAAGCTGTAACATTTAACAAACTTACTGACATTGTAACATTTTACAAAGGTACTAAAGCTATAATATTTAACAATCTCACTGAAATTGTAACATTTTACAAAGGTACTAAAGCTGTAACATTTAACAATCTTACTGAAATTGTAACATTTTACAAAGGTACTAAAGCTGTAACATTTAACAATCTTACTGAAATTGCAACATTTTACAAAGGTACTAAAGCTGTAACATTTAACAATCTCACTGAAATTGTAACATTTTACAAATTTACTAACTCTGTAACATTCTCTGCTGTTTCCTTGAGTCCCTGGGGTTAGTCCTGAGGCACAATTTCCTTCCAGACCTGGAGACCTTAAAATTAAATGGGCCCAAGTTGGACAATTTGTTCTAATCCTTTGAGAAGCAAACCCCTTGGGTTAAAAAAAGACATGTTTAATTTGATGAGTCTTTCTGATGGAAAGATATCTGAAAGAGGATGATGAGCCGCTCCCACAAAGCACGGTGCCAACCTCTCAAAGGAATGGGAACCTGTGGGAGGGGCGGGAGGGTGGATGCAGCTTCAACGCAGGCAGGCTGCATAAACCTTAACATTAAATATCCCAAGGGGAAAAAAATACTCAAGGGTTGGATTGATCCCAAATGCAAAACTGCCCCCTTTGTTGAGGTCGGCTGAGCTACCACGGCCGGGAGAACAATGTCCAGTCCGCCAGCAGGCCATGTGCTCATGGGCTCACGTGCTCACGCATTGCGGCTGCAACAGATGGCTGAGCACACCCGGTCAGCCCCTGCCTGGGTCGGGACGCAGAGCCCCAAGCCCGCTTCCCAGTTCTGCCCAGTTATCAAAACACTGCCTCTCTTTGGAGAGATGCTGGTGCTGGGAGAGGCGGGCCAGGCCCCTTCTGCACAGGCAGGCCGCGCACCACGCGAGAGCAAAGGAACAATTAGTGGGGGTTGGTTGGTTGGTTTGAACCGTGTTGCAGAATTGAAAAGTATTTTCATACAATTGAACGTCAGAAAAAGGGAGACACATGCTATATTGTTCCAACACATCAGCTCGTGGGCATGGCTTACATTTCTAATCTCCTCTGCCCAGGATTTGGTGTTTGGGGTGCAGTTCTCATTTCTCTTCCTTTCTCTCTGAGGAGTCTGTCTTCTCTCCTTCCCCACATCTCAGTGAATCGTTGAGGGGGAAAGTAGCATCATTCCACAAACAAACAAACAAACAAACAAACAAAAACAAAGACATCGTTCTTGCAACCCCAAAGGAGGCTCCCAGAAAACCCCTTCGGAAACCCGTAGTAAGCGGGATTCAGCTGGACTTCTCGGATGCTCCTTCCTGCTTCCCCACTGATGAGAAGACAACCCTCCTTACTGTTACCTTTGCTCTTCCCACCCAACTTTGAATCAGAGACTCAGACAGGTGGGGCTAGGCCAGTAACTTGAGGCTCACATGTCCTGGGAGAGGGGGCAGGAGGGCCAGTGGCCAGCCATCTGTGCACCCCCCACAGAGCCAGGTTAAGCTGCCCAGGCAACCCTGCCACCTCTCCCATTCATGTCCCCAGAGCCAAGAATTCAGCATCAGGGAGATGCCTACCAGGATCCACATGAGGCAGGGAAGCACCCACAGACACAGGAAGGACCAGAAAGGACTCGATACCCCTCTGCTCCAACTCCAAAGCGAATGAGCAGGCACCCTGGCCACTTGGTCTTCAAAGCCGGTCTGTTTCACGGGGCTCAGGAGGAGCACTGGGCAGCTGGCATGAACCCACCACCTCCCCAGCTGCCAGCGGTGCACAGCACCCCCTGTTAATGCCACTGCTCTGACCAGTGTGGCACCTCCAGAGAGCACTACGAAGTGCCCACCGCCTGGAAGGGTACACACAGCAAACCATCGGCACAGCTTGGTCTGCAAGGGTTACTGACAAAGCCAAGTAGGGCCCTGGGAGCCAGACCAGGTGATTTCTACCTGGCAGGGGGGCAGGGGTGGTGGGGAAAGGGAGAACCAGGGACTAACAGGGCCAGCGCCCTACCCATCAGAGGATGCTTGGGGGAGGGGCACTGAAAGGCCAGGATGCGGCTTAGAGGACACTATAACGAAGAGAATCTGGGACAGTGGTTTGCATAACGTTAAAGTCTGGGGGTGGGAGTAGGTTGGGGGTGGTCCAGAGCTGGCCGGAGGCTCAGACAAGAAGGCAGATGAGGCAAAGCCCACACAAGGGAGTAGCTTTTGGTCTGAGCTCCTTTTAAACAAGGAGATTTATTCATTTATTTTTAGAGAGAGGGGGGAGGGGAGTAGAAAGAGAGGGAAACATCGCACAAGAAAGACATCAATTGGCTGCCTCTTGCACACCCCCCCCCCGACAACTGGGACCTGGCCAGCAACCCAGGCATGCGCCCTGACTGGGAATCGAGCTGGTGACCCCTTTGGTTGGCAGGCCAGCACTTAATCCACTGAGCCACACCAGCCAGGGCTGATCTGAGCTCTTCACAGTCCCCGTTGGTGACGGACTTTGCTCCTGACCTCGGAGAAATGAGATAAGTGAAAATACAGCGATTTCGCCAAGACACCTCTGGAACACCCTTGAAAACCAAGAAAGTTCGGGCCAAACACGTGAGGTGCTCGACCCATTTGGTTTCCTCCCTGGGAACATTTTAAATTAAGACACAACCGGTGATGATGTGACTCACCAGTGTGGACCGAGCCTGGTGGGACTGCAATGAGGAATGCCCGCGGCGGTTGGGCTCTTGCTGTGTGCTGGGCATTTCTCCAGGTCCGCTCCCGAGGAGCACGCTTACTGCTGCTTTTTCCCTTGGAGACACCGGAAGCCTGGAGAACACCAGGCAGAGAGCGAGGTGCGGCGGAGGGCCCGGCATCCCCGAGATGCTGCGGCACTGGCACTTCTAAGTGCACACACGCTCCCTCTGAATGTTCTCTTACCCAACAAATATATTGACTCTTAAGTTAACTGTTTGGAACCCTTTTAGATTCACGGAAGAGTCGCTGTGATCGCAGAGAGATCCCCATGTGGTCTTCTCCCTAACGTCGCCGTCAGACGTGGCCTTGGCACATTTGGCACAATGAGAAATTAACATTTCACACCGACTTTAATGGAGCCGCAGAGCCCGTTCGGATCTCACCAGTTTGCCCACGCACAGCCCTCCATCTGTCCCGGGGAGAGTGGCAGGGAGATCTTCCAGACCCACGCTGCATTTCACTCATCTTTATTGTTGACAGTTGACCCCCAACTTGCCCAAACCCGTGCCAGACGCCGTTCCTATGGAATATGTCACACAAAAGTGCCACCGTGTGAAAAATGGGCACACAGAGAGCCAACCACAGCTGGACTCAGGTTCGGCGGAAAGAGGCTTATGAGATTTGGGGGGAGTCACAGAGTGCGGTACCGCAGGAGGACATATGAAAGTCCCCGAGGGTGAGGAAGGCTGAAACACCCAAGGGACAGCATAACTACGGCACAGCAGGTGACAGTGCCCCAGCAAACGGGACTCAGAGCGCAGGGCCCGTTGTACGTGGTGGTGAGAGAAAAAGAGAGTCCGCTTCTTCCCTCCCCTTGGTAGGGCCTCAGCTCTGCTGTGGCCGATGCTGCAGGATGACCAAGAGCCCAGAGGGACAGTGATGGAAGACAGCAGGGGTGGGAGTCTCCGCATCGACACGGCTGTGACGACAGAGGTCCCAGCCACTCCGGGTCTGCCATGCCCCGGATGTGCCACTGCGAGGAACCCAGCTGCTTTCAAATCTGCCCGAGACACCCAGCACCCACTGTGTCACCGCACGGCCAGGGCACCAGCTAATCACCTACAAACCCAGGCAAATTCTGCTAGAAAGCAAGGGTCTGGCAGCAGGTCAGCACACGCCAAGGGGACCGACAGCTGTGTTCTCTCCAGAACGTCCAATGCTGGCGTCCTCCTGTCCCGCCGTCCCGTCAACATGATAATATGGGCACTCCCCAATTACGGTTTTTTAAAGAAGTGCAGTAACAATGTCAACGTCATGGAGAAGGAAGAAAAAAGCAAAAGGAGCCTGGAAAACAGGGAAACGTGATACAGCGGAAGCAGGCTGTCTCCCTCTGACACATGGCACTGTCCCCACCCCCCTGCTGCCCCCACACTCCCAAGCCACCTCCTCCATATGCATGTCCCTAATTTAGAGTGTTAATCATCCCCCAGGACGAGAGAGCGAGACTCACAATGGATTAGAAACGCACAGCTCTCACCCAGACAGAGGAGGCACGGTCTTTTCCAAATCAGCACAGAAAGTTCCCAGACACGCGTGTAACTTGAGAAATTTAACAAGTCGTAGAACGAACCCAGTTCTCGCCTTTGTGCTAATGAAATCACAAGGAATAAATGTGCAGGGATTGCATGTCAATGACTAAAATTAATAAACTACATCACACCCCCTTGGAGAGGACCGAAGAGCAGAGAGGTGCTAACTGAGCCGAACTGACAGGGAGCAGAGCGGTGAGGGGCCGAGCTGGGCAGCTCACGGACCAGGCCTGCCTGAGCCCTCCTCGGCCGTCAGGTGCCTGCTGTGCCAGTGAGCGCGGTGTCGGGCTGCAAGGTGGCGGCCAGCACCCCGTGAGGCTCAGGCCCTGCTGGAAGGCCAGCTGAAGACACAGCCGGGTGGGTGCTGACACCCAATAACGTTCTGCACCTACAGGACAACTGTTGTGTGAGGGGCGACTTAGGAGATGGGAAGAAAGGATAGATGAGGGGCCCGAAAGGTGGGGAGGGCTTCAGGAAGGACAGGGACTGAAGCTGGCCCTGAAAGACGAGTCAGGTTTGAGTATGGGGTGGGGGGTGCTCGGCACTCTGGAGTCCTTCTGACTGTGCAGCAAGCTCAGAGGGGGAGTGGCACCCTGATGTCTGGCTCTCACCCCTGGCTGTGCGACAAGACCCCCTGGGGGGTTTGTTTGTTCTTAGCATCCACTCTGGGGATGCTTGAGCCCAAACCTTTGAGTCAGCCTCCACAGGGACCGGTTCCACCATCCTGGCCCAACGAGCCACCGCCATGATCCCACCTCAAAGATGAAGAAACCGAAGCCCCGAGCAAGGTCGTGATTGGCCCACGAGCCTATATGGTGACTTCATTTGGCAGGTGAATTTCCAACTGATCCCAAAACCCGCCCCCACCAATGGCATGCTAGGAAACACCGCCGCACGGGCAGGTGAGTGCACCCCTAACGCTGCCCCTGGGCTGGGTCCTGTCCCAGGTCCTGGGCTGTGCGGGCTCACTGCAGCCCGCACACCTTACAAGTCCACTGTTCGCTAACAATGCACACAGTCATCCGGGAGAAAAAGCCGCAGCTCCCTGCTCCCCCCCAGGGAGCTAGACCCTGTGTCCTCAGTAAAAACGGCTGACACCCTGGTTTGCTTCTCCTGCGCTGAGGCTGCAGACACACTGTCTCCGAGTGAGTGGGGGGCCGCCTGCCCCACAGCTGAACCTCACCGCCCCCAGTCATTAGAGGGCTTCCTTGCCACTGCTCTTCAGCCCCTTTCTCATTTTTTGGAAAGGATGTGCATAAGCATGCAAATCCTGCTCTGTGCCAGCCAAAACGGACAACAGGGTCAGTTCTGACCCTGCAGGGCCTCTCCTCTGTGGCCTCACACCCTGCTCTGCACCCCGAAGCCAGGCCTCTGTCGGTTCCTGCCCCCTGCACACTTCCTCCCAGGAGGCTTTGCAGCTCCTGCCCGGCTGCCTTCCTCATCTGGGGCCTCAGGGCGTCACTCAGACCAGCTCCCCCACTGGGAGTTCCTTACCTCCCATTCCAAAGGGGAGCCCCCAGACCAAGACTCTCTGGCCCCTGCACATGGTCCCTGATGCCCCAGCAGCTTTTTCTGGACGATGCTCCCCGGCAAGCACTGTGGCCCCTGGAGTGAGCGTGGTCTAGAGGTCATGTGCTGACGTCATTTCTCCACCCTCCTCCCGTCCATCCCGAAAGCCCATCTAGTCACTCACCGGTTCTCCAAGAATTGATGGAGTGCCTTCTGTGCACCAGGCCCTGGGCGGGGTGCTGGGAGGGCGGGGCGGCCTCGAAGAGTCATCCCGTGTTAAGGGGGCTCACACAACAGGCTTCAGAGGTGATTTGGAAACCAAACCCACAGTCGCTTCAAGGGATGAATCAGAGAATCCAAGTGCCTGAAAGTCTCCCCTTTCTCCTTCCATAAAGGAATGAGTATTTGGAGACAAGACACATGTCACACACTGCGTCTGGGACCCTCGCAAATGTGACAAACGGGACCTTACTCATGCACTGCAGTGTGTCCCATTCATTCACAACCACGGGGGAGGGGCCCTGCGTTCAAGGGCCCTTCCTCTCGGTGGGAGGTCTGTAACCCAGGCCGAGGGGGCCTACACACCCAACAGGTGCGACAAAGTGTTGGCGAGTGGGGGTACCAGGACGCAAAGACAGCTGACACAGTGGACGGCACTCTCAGAGGTGGTTGGGACGGCCTCTTGTACGTTGTGTGGAGTGGTTGTTTTGACCACAATTAAAAACAACCTGACAGGCCTCTTCCAACACCTTCCCCTGAGGAAAACAAGCCCATTTCCCCGTGCACATTGGCCCAAAGGAGTCATTCTCCACAGAGAGTCGGGGGGTGGGCAGGGGTCGGAGGCTGAGGAGCCACGGCCTTGGAGGCCACCTCGTCACTGTGTGTGTGATGAGGACACAGCCAACAAGAGACAGACCACAAGCCAGGGCACCCCAGCCACTGGGCTGGGTGGAAGCCGGCTACGGCCAGAGGTCTCAGCTCAGCCCCTGGGCAAGTGCCCATCGAGGCTCTTACTTCTTGTTTTGTGGGGGAGGCAGGAAGCCCCCCCTTTCCTTCGGTCCCCTGGTTCATCAGATACATAGTTTTGGGTTTTTTAAAAGATTTTATTTACTTATTTTTAGAGAGGGGGGAAGGGAGGGAAAAAGAGAGGGAGAGAAACATCAATGTGTGGTTGTCTCTCAAGCGCCCCCCACTGGGGACCTGGCCTGTAACCCAGGCACGTGCCCTGAGTGGGAATCGAACCAGCGGCCCTTTGGTTCACAGGCCAGTGTTCAACCCCTTGAGCCACACCAGCCAGGGCAGGTGCATAGTTCTTATAAGGAGCAAACTCTCTGAGTGGATAGACTCTTGAGTGGAAAAATAAAGATAAAAACCCAGTCTTGCACCTTCAGGGAGTAAACACAAAAATCTCTGCAAAGCACAGCTGCCAATGTTGGCGGCCCTGCCCTGCCCTTGGGCTTCACCTGGGCGGAGAGCAGAGTGGGGCTGGGGACCCTTTTCCACGTGCCCCCCTCAGCTCCAGGAGCACCTTCTCTGGGCTTGCGGCCACGCACAGTCGGGGTTTGATGTCACCCCTCCACCCCCCCACCTTCACCCCTCTCCACGAAGGACGACAGGGGGCTGGGCTCAGGGCCCATGCTCAGAGGAGCCCACGCTGGGCGTGATGCTTTGCCGTGACCACCTCAATTTCTCACAAGGGCCCCACGTCGATGTGCACTGGGCCCCGCAAGTCACCAGCCAGCGCTGTTCTGGCACCGAGATGCTCTGTGAGGGGTTCGCACGATTTCCCACGTGCCAGCGGCAGGGGTCCTCCCACCATCCCCACGTCCAGCATCAAAGTTTGTCCCCAGCCATGACAGCAGACAGCAGGGGACATCGTTTCTAAGGTTCTAAACCAAGCTACCTTTCCCCATTAAAAAGCACAGCCACGGGGCCACACGCGTGTTCACTGGAGCATGGCGGCACTTCGGCTCGGCGTGCTGCAGTGGCTCACCTCCAGAGAAAATAAAATTTCCCAAGGAGTCCCAACTTGACTAGAGGAAGGGAAGGGAAGGCTAACACGAGAAAAACGTATCCACTCCTTAAAACTCCTAAACGCTGTGGCTCCCATGCAGCGTGTGCCACCGTTTCTGTTAGCTTTTAGCAAAACACAACGCCCATCCCGAAGATCCTGGCTGGCTCACGAAAACCGCAGGACAGCAAGCAACGCTCAGCACCGCACTCAGCCGACTGAACTCACCAGGGCCTCCCCCGCCCCCAGCCCAGCCCCACGCCCACCAGGGGCTTTAAAATATTGTTATGAAAACAGCATTTGTTCCCCAGCCCCCCACCAAGGGGCGAGAGTAAGGACCTAAACGAATTCTAATGTGTTTCAAATATGTCCATTATCACACACTGAAAGCGGACTCCCCCTTGGTGGCTCTCTGAGGAGAATGACAGTGCCTTGTTTGCAGTAGCCCCGGGCGGCAGCGATCTCTGTGGGGCTTCATTAGCTATTCCCCAAGCCAGCGTGAGGGACATATGTGCGTTCAGCATGACAAACGCCAGGGCGGCCGGGTGCGTCCCTGCTGCCGCGCGCAGATAAGGACGCACACGTGTGAGCTCTCCCACGGACCTGCGCCCCGGCCGGCCGCCCGGCAGCCCGCGCTCACCGATTGGTTCCAGTGTATTAACAGCCTATGAACTTCTCATCGGCCCCCAGGCCGGGTCGGGCTGTCACCTGCCACTGCCAGGCCAAAATCACGCTCCCCCCGCCCCTCTCGGAGGCAGGGGGTCCGGCCCCGCTGAGCGGAGTGCTCCCGGTCTCCGCACAAAGAGCATTGGTTTGGGGAGCAGCAGGCCACAGGCCTGGACACGCAGCTCTGCTCCAGACAGGAAGGCCACCCCACGCCCATCGGCTATTCCTGAGCTAAACTCCACATGGCTCATTTGAAAAGCAACGTGCATTTTTATCATTTCCACTTTTAAAAGTAATTTCAAACTTATGGGAGTGTGGGGCTGTGCCAGGTGAGGGGACGCCTCGGCCTGTGTCTCACCTCCTCTTTGCAAAAGGCAGAGGGTGAAAACGGGGGTGGGGGACAGGAACAAGAATGTCCCAGTGCTTACCCCTGGACTCCTTCCTCCTCACAACCGGGGGCCTCCGGCCCTCCTAGAAAGAAACCCGGTGTTTCTCACCAGAAAAATTATCTCACACTGCACATGCGTGTGCGAGGGCCGCTGTCACAAAGCGCCACAGCGCGGGCGGCCGGGACAACAGACAGGCACAGTCTCACGGTCCTGAAGGTCAGAAGTCCGAGATGGAGGTGCGGGCGGGGCTGGTTCCTTCTGAGGCCGTGAGGGGGCGTCCCCTCCACCCCCACCCCAGGCCACTTCCCCTGGCTTCTCCCTTTGTCTCACATGGTCTTCCCTCCATGGGTATCTGTCTCTGGGCACCCCCTTTTATAAGGACACAATCATATTGCAATAAGAGTCACCCTAATGGCCTCATTTTACCTTGACCCCCTCCGTGAAGGTCCTGTCCCCAAATAAGGTCCCATTCTGAGGTCCTGGCAGTTAGGGCGTAAATATATCCTTGTTGACAGGACACAATCAATCCAAGGTTCCCTTCCTGGCTGTCCTGAGGCCACCTCCTGGCGATGAAGATAGTTTTTCTTCTTCCAGAAGCCCCTCCCAGCCACTTAGATGCCTCAGCGTCTGGTGGAGGGAGACAGAGGGAGGGAGTGGCAGCAAGGCCCTCCCCTGCTCGCCCAAAGCCACTTCTGGACCCTACGACCCTGTCTAGGAAGAGCACCCCCAGAGAATGGGAATGGGAGGGGGTAACCTGCCTGGGGGGGGGTCTCTCCAGGGTGGTGGCCCACTCTGTGGATTCTGCAGGACAAGCGCAACAGAATATAAAACTAGAAGCCCACTGGTCACCCCCCCCCCCCGAAATATCAAAATCAATATCAATGATATCAAAAAATCAAATATCAAAAATATCAAAATCAACCAGGCAGTGGGGGGGGGGGGGCTGCAGCCAGACTGGGCCCCTTTGCCTACTGAGTGCAGCTGAGAGACACCTGTGTACCCAAAACAAAGAGGCACCATGACCCCCCAGGAGCAAAGTCCAGGGTGCAGCAGGGATGGCAGAGAGCTACTGGGGATGGAGTTGAGGAAGCAGGAGGCCAAGCAAGCAGACCAGGGAGGGAGACCTCATGGAGCCCACGGGGCCAGGAGAGCAGAGACCTACCATCCTGAGGTTCCGGTTCTTTCTGCAGCTGTCTGGGATGTGGGTGCCGCTCCACACCTCAGAAGGCCTCTCTTCTTTTTTGTCTTTTTTCTCTTCCTGCTCCATCGGCACCTACCACCTCTGCTTTTTCCTCGGCAACAGAGCCTTGGCTTTATTTAGAGTTGCAATGGGCTGAGACAGTCTCCAGCATCCCTTGCAGCTAGGTATACACATGTGATTAATAAAGTCTGGTTAATAAGACCAAAGTGGAGGTATTAGGTGAGGCTCCTGGGAAGCCTATGTAACAGATTCAGCGGAATGGTGAACTTCTCTGTCCTCTGTCATTCTTTTCCTACAACTTGGAATGCAAGTCTAATGGCTGGAGCACCAGCAGCCATACTGGTCTGTGAGGTGATCTTGGGGATGGAAGCCAAATATTTAGATAGTAGAGTGAGATGGTAGAGGGACTCAGCAAAGCAGCCCTGGCATTGCCTATTCTCAGATTCCTTATACAAGAGAGGGGAAAAAATATCTTGTTACCTCTGCCGTTATTTTGCATTTTTTATTGTGTGCCAAATCCATGCCTCCTCCCAAAGGGGAAGAAAGTTCTTCTTGTGTTATGGGGTCATGGAAACGTGTTCCTAGTTAGGAAGTGAGGGCAAGAGAGATGCACAAATAAGGGTGGGTGTTGTTCTAGTTGCATCTGTGGGAGAGCAAACTCGGCAGCCTGAAACCACCGTGTTGCTCTTTCCAGAGATCCTGAGGGTGGGGACTTTTTCTCAGCCACCCAGGAGTGGTGGCAATGGACACACGTGGATGGCATCGTCCAGCCAAGGATGCAAAAGTTAGGGATGGCAGTGTGCAGCCTGAAAGCAATTGCTCAACCTGAGCACAGCCCCGGGGGAAGTCCAAAAGGAGGAACGGAGGCCGTCTTGTGCCCTGACACCCCGCGGGCCTTGTACTGGGCCGGCAGGGTCAGTGGGGGTGCGGTCACCTGCATGGCAGGCTGAGGTACCCTCCTGTGGGGTGACTGCAGGCAAGCACCGACGTCTGAGGCTGTGCAGTGACCCCAGAAAGAAAGACGGTGGTCCAGGGAGCCCCCCGCAAATGGGAAAAGAGGAGTGGAGGGAGGGGACCAGGGCTGTCACTATCCACTGTGGGCAGGTGCTTCCCCACAAGTCACACACATCTGTAAAAGGAGGTGTGGCCAAGAAGGTCTTTCTTCAGGCAACCTGTCCGAAGGTGAAGCAGGAACATGGTGGCTGGGATTCATTCATTCAGTCAGTCACTCAATCATTCATTCATAAGTACTTACCTGGGACTTTCTCTGTCCCAGGCACAGTCCCCATCCTCAAGAACAAAAGTGCTTATAATATAACTTGAGGTAGAGAAGAAAACAAAACCAGATAGCTGTGCCTGGCTGGGGGCAGGGAGCTGCCGGAGTGGAGGGGCTGAGGCAGGGCCTTGGGGGCCTGTGCCCAGGGCAGGGATACAGGGAGGAGGGGTCTGAGAGGCAGGCAGATCCCCCACAAAGCTTGTGGGGTTGGGAGGGGCCTGTAGGAGCCTTCGATTGAACCCCTGGGTGCTGGGGAGCCTCCAAAAACCTTGGAGGGAGAAGGGCTGGCCTGACCTCTTTCTGTTGCCATTCTCGAGTGACATTGACAATATAGTAAATACTTCCTGTCTCCTCAGTTGGGGACAGGCAGCTGCCATGCACCTGGGAAAGAAAGGTCACAGCAGGGAGGAAGGAGCAGGAAATCAGCCCTGACCTTAGTCCCCAGGCACTGTGGGAAGCAGTGACAGTGGCCACAGCTGCACCCCTGTCCCTCCCCCTGGGCGGGGGGCGGATGGACGCCAAGCCCACCCCCAGCAGATTCTACAATGTTCTGGCATTCCAGCAACCAGTAGGCTAGACAGGATCCCATCCCGGCAGGAGACCTGGTGAGCAAGACGTCGACATTGCACGGACCTGTGGGGTAGCTCCTCCTGCAACGTGGCAGCGTCCGTGAGTGCGGAGGCGCAGGGTGGCAGAAGCAGGACGGCCCCCGTGGTCTGAGGGGCTCTGGCCTCGCATCGAGGGACACGGGACTGACCCTGACTCAGTTCATTCACCTGCAACTCGGGCAGACCGCCCCCCCCACGACCCCATAGGGACGCTGTAAGGCTAAAAGGAGATAACATGGAGCATGGTTTTAAAAAATGAGTGTGAGGGGATTCGCGCGCCCACCCCGCTGGTTAGTAGTGGCCACGCAGCCCCGGGCCAGAGTGCCCGTCTGCACACCCTGGTTGGGCGGCCACCGCCTGCAGAGAGCCCTGTTGGGCAACCAGGCTAGTACATTTCTGAAAACACTTCTGACCAAATGACAGTGCAGAAGGCGGTGTATCTGTGTCTCAACCCTTCCAGGAACTGCTTTAAATAGATTACACAGAGAGGGTGTGGGTCGGGGTGGCCAGGCTTTCCTGTTTCACCCCTCCCCCTCCCTCCCCGTCCCCATTGGCCGGTCTGGTCGTTCTCCATTTCAGCCCTCCTAGCTCGCCTGCCCCCTCACCCCCAGCTCTGCTCCCTTCTCCTGCAGCCCAACCCACCCAGCCCTCTGCTTGCCAAACCCCTTCGGAGAGGCCAGGGCACCAAATAATCGCCCCTCTTCTAAACACGTAAAGCAAAGCCTCCGCCCTGACTGGTGTGGCTGAGCGGGTTGGGCCCCCGGCCTGCTAACCAAAGGGTCCCATAGTTTGATTCGAGGTCAGGGCACATGCCTGGGTTGCAGGCCAGGTCCCTGATTGGGGGTCTGCAAGAGGCAACACGTCTATGTTTCTCTCCCTCTCTTCCTCTCTCTCTAAACAAAATCTGTAAAGCGAAGCCTCGCTGTCCTCAAAGTTGCTGTCCTCACACCAGCCGCACCGGCCCTCCCGGGGTGACTGTCACAGTGAGGTTGCGTGGGCTCCGCGCAGGCAGCTCACAGCCTGGACTCTGCTTGGCCACGCCCCCCAGTGTTCTGGGGCTCCGCCCCCTGCAGCTCTGACTTCCTCCCGACTCCTCCGAGCCATGTTACCTGACGCCACCAGGCAGGTGTCCACCTGTGTGTGCCTCAGGTGCTCAGGTGGATCATAAATTACCAGATGGCAGGGAGCCCGGTGTCTCAAGGCCTTGGCACAGGACTCTGCCCACGGAGAGCATGTGATGAACTTGGTCGGTCTGTCTACCTGCGGCCCCTGAAGTCCATCGTTCAGGCATTTGCTGAGCACCTGGTAGGGGCCCAGCCTGTTCAAGGAGCTGGGTGAAGTAGGGACCGCGGCTGCCCGGGAGCCACGCTCCGGAGTCGGGGAAAGCAGGCTCGTATGAACCAGCGGCAACTGAGCGATGAGGCTGTTGCCTGCTGGTTAGCACCAGGAAGGATAGGGGTGGGGGGGGGTGCAGAGACCTGAGACGGTCTCTGCAGAAACTCAGGTGTGCACCCACAGCTCAAAATGGACAACTGGACAGAGGCTCCAGGCAGAGAGCAGAGGGACAGAAGGACAGGCTCGGCTCCACGCTGCACATCTACCTTGCCCCTTCCAGGCAGCCACACACCCTCCGCATCTCATCCACCCCCCACCCCCACCCCAGAAAGGACACATCCCCGGTCTTCGGCCCACCCACGTCTCGGTGTCTTCTGGCCTCAGGGAAGCCCTCCTGTGCCGTCGGACGGCTGCCCAGGGCCTTTCCTCGTCCTTTTCTCCAAAGCAGCTTTGGTCTTCCTGGGAACATGATGGAGACCCCAGGAAATGGTGCCGGACCCAAGCGCCAGGGGTGAGGAAAGAGGGCTTAAACACACCATTCCGCAGTCAGTCTCGTGTCCCAGAAGGGACAACACAAGGTCATAGTGGCCCTTGGCGGGCGCTACTCCAAGAATGGGCCTTCAATGGGCACCTACCTCCTCTGGGACCCTCCCCCCCCCCCCCCCCCC